>OOFC01049626.1:22189-40728 GCA_900323345.1 Pseudochromis fuscus
TTCAGCTGTGGAGTTAATTAGATAGATTTACTGCAGGAAGGTGATTGTGGCAGACCGAGATGATCAGACTGCTGCTGGGGTCAGTGGTGGTGTTATTTACGGAGAATCGTGTGTGTGTGTGTGTGTGTGGATGCGGCCGCGTAGTGCACCAGGCCCCTCATTACCTCCTCTCTCCAATCACAGGGTGGATTTATGGCCGCCGCAGGGAGGCTGTGAAAAGCTCTGTAGTGAGGTAGTTAGGTGCTCCGGCACATCCACGGCCATACACATCACCTTTATGGTCACTCCTTCCCCATTCTTCCAGAGCCGACCATACTCCGCGGGACTCAATATGCTGGAGAGCAAACATCAAACTGCTTTAATTAAAGTATCTCAGCCAAAGTCGAAGCTGAATAATTTGAGCACTATTTTTATATCTGTGGTACAATTTCTGCAGAGGATGCACGGCAGGAAACAAGACGAGGGAGGTGGCGTTTCAGGGATTATATGTAGCAGCAGATTTTAATGTTAATCTGAAAAACTTGAAAGTGCTGTATTGTAGACAGAGAAGATACAGACACACTGGAATCTCCACTTTAAAGCACTTTGACTGCTGTGCTGTGGTTTACTTATAAAAGACCTAAAAATAAAGGTACGCCCTCTAATACCAATGTCGAGCTGTATCACAGGTAAATAAAAGCACTTTGAGTTAATAGGCCCTTATTGAGCCGGTTCGATTGGGCTGAAATTGGCTTGTAAGGTTTGGAGAGTGTAGAGGAAGTCCTCCAGAGCCACATGTTCATCAATTACAGTGTGTGTACAATAATTGTGCTATATTGATCTCTTCGCTTCATCTACTCTGCTGGCATCCCTAAGTGTTCTCTGATGTAAGGCTGCCTTTCTCCCCCCTCAGTCTGTGACGGCCTCGCTCTCACTCTTTGGCATCAGACTCGTGTTACATGCTGCCACCTCAGCCCACGCTGTGACATTGCTGTGCCATTTCACAGGATAATTTGCTTCAGTTGATGAGCCATCCAGCAACCAAGTACCACACGATGACTGGGATGCACATGAGGAAAGATGTAGAAATTTTAGGAATTTGGGTGCTGAGAAATGTTAGTGGGGGTATTTGTTATGGATGCACTAATCAGACATTATGATCAACATTGGTGTCAATACTGACCCTGTTTAGTGAACCGAGTATCACCTGTGACTTGACCTATTGATATTAAGTGGACAGATCTTTTGCAAAAAGTCATTATAAATGTTTTTTTCCTTTCATTACATTCAGCACATAGACTGTTTATAGAAATGGACGAAGCAAGTGTGACATCACCCACTGGTTTGTGGACTCCCATTTTGAAGCCAAGAGATCGGCATTTGAACATCACCATGTTGGTTGTTTGGAGCCGGAGACGACCATATTTCTATATGACGGCAGGAGTGAGGAGGCGGATCTAGCTCTTGAACCTGAGATCACTGATCAATGCGTTGCACTCATTAGAGACCTGGCTTGTTGATCCAGCTAACTGTGCCTCAATCTTCTTTTGAGGTCTAATATCTACAGATGGACCACCAGATCCCTGAGAAGAATTAACTTGAGTTGATGAGTCAGAATGACTTGTGAAAGTGATGATATTTGCTTTAAAGGGAACATATTATACTGGTTTTCAGTTTAAATAAGTCTTATACGCCCCTAGAACATGTGTGTGTTCTTGGTGAAACTCCACTTTGATCCTGTATTTCAGTCTGCCTCAAAAACACTCTGTATCACCTCTGCTGAGAAAAAGCTGTTTTCAGTGCCTGTATCTTTAATGCTCTCCTCCGTTGCTCTGCACTGCTGTAAGGACGCCGTTACTGTAACTAGAAAACCAACGCAAGGCGTGTAATCGAAAATGAAAGAATCCACTCCACTGTGAGGCTGGCAGCCTGTGTACCCAAATGTGTGGGGTTTTACAACTCAAACTGAGTTTTGGGTGCACTCATGTTGCGACCAAACTTCACTTGTAACGGTGAAATCCATGAAGGTGGATCCTATGCTTCAGACGCTGTGGGATACTGTGGAGGGATTGGCTAATGCAGCGTCTGTCAGACCCTGTCAAACACTGTCTGCTCTACTGTTACATCACAATATATCAGAATCCAGAACAACTTGTTTTACCTCAGGTATTTCTCTTCAAGCAGCTCATGCAACAATGAGATGGTTTTAAAATCTCACAGTCAGTGGACTTGGAGGTAAAAACCAAACAGTTCATATAAAAGACTTTAGTCTATAGTAGATTTTCCATAATATGTCCCCAGTTGGAGCCTGAATATTTTGGAGCCGGTGTCCAGTGGCCGTTGCCTCACTTTTGAGCCCCACTTCCTCCATCCATTTCTATCTACAGTCTGTGATTCACCAGCACAGGTTGCTGACGTTGACCATGTCATCACTAAGCCAGGTAAACTCTTGTGCATCTCCTTCTCCCCACTTTAACTCTCCTTCAAAAATAAAGCGGTGTTGTATTCGACCAAAAACTGAGTTGTGGCATGTGTCAATTTGAAACCCCCAAGCTGCTGTGGTGCTGTGCATAAAGGCAACAAAGCTTGTAGAAAAGCTGTCATATCACTGACAGAACAGATCGTGGCAGCAGCGTGATATTTCTTTGCTTTCTTTCAAAGGAAGAAGAAGAAACACAATGACAACAACAATGCTTTGCTGACTTGATACTTGTTGGTAACTCTTAAAAGCAGTTTCACTTCTGGCTGTTCTGTGATGAAGCCATAACTCGTTGTCATGTGTTTTCACAAAAACAGTCCATATGAAATGTTAGGAAGTGGCTACAAACATAGTTTCTTCTTCTCTGGTTATCTGTGACTACCTCTGTTGTAGTAGTTGTATGCCCACCTGCTTTGGTGGTTTAAGTGAACTAAAGTATTTGTAATCTAGTGAGCTTTAAGTGCTGCCTCTATCTCTGGCTTTATGTTACATTTCATAAAATAAATTTAATTAGTTCTGTCCAGTGAAAAAAATAATGAATGAAAAAAGAGATCAGTGGTATCAGACCTGTTCTTGTTATCTGTAGATTGCTTTAACCCTGAACTGAAGTGTTCATCACTCATTTTTATCAAGGCAGTGGTTCACAGGAGGACAATGGTGGAAGTCACTGAAAATTTTCCTTGAATAAATGTAGAATATCTACAGAGATGTCTTCTTATATCTGTTGTATGTTGTACAGTAAAACATATAATATGTTTTAATAGGATTTTGTTTACATACGCATAAGAGAATGGGCAGTGAAATGCAATAAACTGTCCACAAATCCATGAGATAGAAATGAAGCAACAGAGTGTCTCCAAAGTATCAAAAATAGTATCACACTCATTAGTTAAATATGTATCTGTAGCTGTTTACATTCACAACATAAAGACAGGACCATATTATTTCTATAATGTGTTTAATTACAGGCAAACTGCATTAAAATGCAAAAAGCAGCACATAAACTGTGATGACCCTGTTTCATGATCCAACAACTAAATTCATTGATAACCCTTAAAAAAACACTATATATGACATGTCCATAGCTGTGAGTCGATTGCAGTTGAAAACAAGAAAGCACTCATAGGGCACAAACCTCCATCGAGGTCTGATCTCCACCAGATTCTCTGAGATGGTAAATGTTATCATCTTACATGTGAGTGTAGATCTTCAGCAAAATCCATCAAGATGTGACAAAGTTATGAATTTTACCCGTAGATTCAACACACACAGACACAGCAGTGGTGTTTTGCTTCTCCCTACTGTTATAATTATTATTTTTGCCATTGTCTTTATTAAAACATGAATTCATTATAAGATATATGTCAGGATTTGAGCATGAGCAGTGCAGTTTTTAGTGTGTTTCCTTTTCAGGTGCTGATTGGTGATGTGGGCGGAGCCGGCGGGGAACCTGAGGCACACCGGTTTACCATCCTTCAGGTCATGTTTTTAGGACCCAGGTTTCCTGCACGTCTCCGCCAGATCGTCTTGTCACCGTACATGGCTCGGCTGAATTTTCTCGTGTATGCTATCAAGTCTCAGTTTCTGTTCCCTCTGCTGATTAGTTGCCTGTACTTCCAGTGTCTACACCACCACCTGTTACCATCCAGCGGACTGCTCTCTTTCTCCAGCCACCTGCCTACCTCTGTGTTCCAGCCTTCCTCCGCGACCAAGACCACGACCCACCTAGATACTGGGCACCGGACATATACTCTCAATAAATCACCTTTTAACTGCAAGTCTCCCCTCTCGTCTCCTCTGGGATCTTTTCGATTCCGACTTATTAACGGGAATCTTTCCCAACAATATAGGGATTTCATAGGATGTCTGGATTGTTTTCCAACAGGATCCCATCTTCTGATCCTGTCTGAAAATTAATGATTTGTTCCTTGGGTAATACATTTGTCAAAAAAAAAGTTAACATCTGTGCACGAATCTTTCCATTATGTTGCGAACAGACACACAGACAAATGGTAACAAATGGATTATCACACCAGGACACCCCCAGTCAGAGACTTATGTGTGAGGTGCTCTCCCACATAACTCCTTGTCTCAAATGAAAAGTGTTTGCCATATTTGCTCAATGGCAGTGTCATGTAAAAAAGGTAAAAAAACAAAAAAAAAAACATTAGTATTCGAAGAGCTCCAACAAATCTCCCTCCCACTCACACAGCGAATGATCGAATGATCCACAAGAATATGCTAAAATTACCAAGTCAGCATCTTACTTATCGGCCCCACCACCTGGTAGATGTCAGAGAGCGAGCGGGAGACAGGAAGACGGAGAGAGAGGGAGAGAGGGCCCCAGTCGTCAGATAAAGAAAGTACGGAATGGACAGCGCTGAATGGATTTTCAACACTATATTATGAAGACATATCTCCTCTTTCCCATTCACGCCCCACATGCACTGACACACTGCTCTCTCCACACACTATCCTCCCCACGGCGTTATCTCTCTCACCCTTTATTACTCTCACACAAAGCGTTCAACACAGAGCCGTGCAGATGTTCTCTCCCACTACATTCTCACATTACAGCAAACTAGCCTTATTATCATATTTGGGGTAATTGAATTAAGGAGCAGTTAAAACAGCATAATTTGCGCAATCAAATAAATGCAATCAAAACTAAACTGCTTTTGACTCTTCATAATTGAGTTTTCATTCTGCAAACATGCTCCTTGATGATATTAGCCTCTTTGTGTGGCATATATTACTTTTGTCTAATGTGCAAAAGAAGTTTTTTTTTTTTCCCCTCGTTGCGGTATCTACCTGCAGAGATCTGAGACCTGCTTGATGTTTTATCGTGGATAGACTTGCCAGGAGCATGATGCAGAACAGAGGAGACATTTGCGTATGAAATCTCTCCACTGGATAAAGTACAGTCTCCGTGCTAAATGAAAAGGATTTATGTCAACAGTCCAAAACAGCATTCAGCATACAAAGAGGTATAGATCTGTAGTCAGAGGTCTTTTAACTGTCACTGAAACGCTCTCTGAAGAAGAAATTCAACTGTCACGTCCCGCGTCTACTTCTCAGACACGACTTAAAAACCCATTTTAATAAAAGCGCGCTTCATCAACACCTTGTTGTTGCGCTCGTCGTGCTGTGGCAGCAGTCTTAATTTGCTTGTTGAAAATGCAGTGCAGTTTCTCAATATTGCTGACTCAGCCTGGATGAGTAATGGCCACTAATGAGGTTGGCAGGAGAGGTCTTGCTGTTTGTTAATTTAGACGTTTTTTTTTTTTTTCCTTTCTTTTAATTCACAGCATTTTGAATTTGGATGGAAAAAGGGGCTATTGATTGTAGTGTTTATTATGTCTACATTAGGAAGTGAAGATGAGTGGGAGACTACAGCAGAAGTGACCGCTCCCTCTGCACTCCAGTCTAAAACCCTTCAGTTATACGCCTTGCTTTGCTCTTATGATTCCATTACAGAGGCGGTCTTTACTCTATGGCATTGACTAATGGATAGCCTTTGCTTCTCTGTAGAGAGTAGGCTGCTGTATGATGTGCTTCAACAGGCCTAGAAATGAGAAAGGTAAAGAACTCATAAAAGAGACCCTGTAAAATCAGACTGGATGAGCCCCAGCTACAGCCCGGCGGACTGGATCTGAAAGCATTTGAATGCTGACTCCGTAGCACAAATTGGTCCTGTGTGTTTGTGTTATTTGAAACCAGCAGAGAGCTGCTATCCAGCAAGCAGGGTCTTTCATCTCAGCGCCAGCACACCTGCTAAAGGCTGTGAATTCTCAGCCCTTATGGCTCGGCTGAGTGAAGCTCAATCCAGAGCCCATGGCTACACTGAGAGGGCATGGATCTCTGAGCAACGTTTGTTCATAGCTGCTAAGAAATTGTAATCATGGGAAAGTATCTCAGCTGCGCTACAGTTGACTTGACCTCCCAAGCCTTTTTTCTAATATGGGAAAGAGACAGCCTGACAGCGATGAATGCCCCATTGCTTCTGTTTTATTTGTACAACATTGCCCCCTAAAGTTTTTTCTCTGGTGTGTCTCTCCAGGCCCCCTCAGGGCCCTGTGTCAGAGGACAAAGCTGTATCACAATATAGTGCAGTAATTTACCACCACTTGCCCTCAGCAAATTGACCATGGATGCACCTCACCTGTATTACTCTGTCACATTCAATTTGGGAAAAACACTGGGGAGCCATTGCTGTTCACACAGCGTTTTAAACCCACAGGGAGATATGCAGATCCAAGACAAATAGAGGTATCTGAACCGTGCCCGAGGGTGTGTAAAATGGAGAGAGGAGTGAAAAACTGTGACTTTGGAAAAAGGTTGCACCATGAAATCATGTGTCCCGTTGCTGTTCTGTTATAACCACTGTGGTATTTTCATTAAAAGGGAATGGATAGATAAACTAATGTCTAGAGTTTTTTTTAAATGAATTATGATTGATAATAAAACAAACCCACACTTAAACCATAGAGAAGCAAGTGGGGTTCAAAAATGAAGCCAATGTGCAAGTGCAAAAAGGTGTAATAGCCTACACCCGACAGCCGCTGAAGGCTGGCTCCAAAAAACTCTGGCGCCAGTTGACTTCCATTCAAAAATCCGCATTTTCAATCATGAAATACTCAGTCAATAATTTTTTCACAAGTGATTCTGATGTCATTAGTTAAAGTTCATTAATCTTCTCAGGGATCTGGAGGTCCATCTAAAATCAGCATCAAGTAGATATCAGGCTTCAAAAAGAGGGGTGTGGTTAGTTTGATTGGCAGGCGTGGTCTCTAATAAGAGCAGTGCTGAAGTCAAGTGTCATACACATTGGACAGTGACCTCAGTGACCTTAGACCCACCCTCTCAGTCTTGCCATCATATCCAAATATGGTCAACTCCTGGCTCCAAACAACCAACATGGCGACATTCAAATGCTGATCTCTTGGCTTCAAAACGGGAGTCCACAAACCAGTGGGTCACGTCACACTTCCTTCCTCCATTCCTGTACAGTGTATGATTTAAACTTATCATTAATGTTTTCTGTTGGCAGGGCTTCTTTATGCTCTTTACTGAAGGTGGGTTAAAGTGAACGTTGTGTGTTTTGTGGAGCGCGTGCGCCCTCTGGTGGCAGGAGGTCGACGTCATATTGTGACGTATCCCTCTCCGGCAGACATATTGCTTTACAGGAGCAAACTGTGGAAAGCAAGAAGTGGGAAACGATTTAAAATAGATTCACATCTTCACAATTCGACACAATCAAACAACACAGGACACAATGGGTAAGCTGTTTGGTAGATTGAGAGCGTGAGACGAATGTTAAGGTGGTTTGAAGATGAATCTGTGTCGTCGGACGTAATGATTATGAAATCCTCATCCTGTCACTGTTGTTTAGCTAGTTAGCCAACTCACTAGCTAGTTAGCGATGCTATGATAGGGCAAGATGAATTGTTATTTTACACCACTTCATCTGGTGTGTATTCAACTACCACCGACTTATTTGGTCTTACAACGACGTTTCATCTCCTATCAGATATCATATTAGGTGTATTTACGTATTTCCAACCGGTGCCATTTGTTAGCTAACTTGAGGAAACTTAGCTACCAGCTAGTTAGCACCGTGCTGTACGGGTTTCTGTGGAGGGCAGATACACGTTTAGCTTATGTTTTGGGTTTTTTTAATCATTAATGTGAAGTTATTGCCTTTTTAACAACTTTATAAATGGTAGCCAACTTGACTTCTGTGTGTCTTTACGTTAAGAGGTCGACAGCAGGGAGGTTAGCAGGTTGTTGAGGTACAAGGCTAATGCTGTGTAATGGATATGTTGAATGTAGTGTTGTTTGATGGGTATGTCTGTTATAACGTGGAGAGAGACATCAGGCCTCCCTCAGGAAAAGTTTGAAGTCGTTGTCTAAAGGATGTCACCGTTTATCAGTCATAGTTACAGATCTGTGCTAGCTTAGCTGCGTTAGCTCTGCGGCTTAGCCTCGTTTCTCACAACGATAGAATTACACAATAACGTTGATGTAATGACTTTAAAATCCTTCATGCTGTTATCTTCAGTAATAGGACAATGAATTGTCATACCAGTAAGCAAACACATTGCATATTAAGGGACTGATTGCTCGCTAACATCAGTGACAGAAAAGTATTGACATATCTGACATGTGACACCAGGGGTCCACATGTTTTCCAGAGCTTTCCTGTAATAGGGCTATACTTGTTTTTGTGTTTTCAGGAACATAACTTGTATGGTACATTTCAGATACTACTTCGT
This sequence comes from Pseudochromis fuscus, assembly GCA_900323345.1. NCBI lineage: Eukaryota > Metazoa > Chordata > Actinopteri > Pseudochromidae > Pseudochromis > Pseudochromis fuscus. Next base: position 30,923 of record OOFC01049626.1, read on the forward strand.
ATGTATTGAACGTATCACATGGAAATTAATCTCAGAAATGTAGCTGGACTCAGTCTCATTATTTAGTTTTAATAGTGCTACAAGATGCCTGTTTCTTTCTGGTTTAGGCTCCATTCGTTTTTATTATTAGAGGGAAGTCCTTGAATTGTTGGTGTTTGACTCGCCAAAGCCAGCTGTTGTCCTTCACTTCATCAGACTAATTCAATCTGGGTCACCAAAATCCTACTGCAACCCTGCATATAGTTTCAGATTTATTTGCAGAGATTTTGACACATGTCCTGTTGACATTTATGCTGCCAAAGTATTTCCTTTCCATCCTGATTGTTAGGGAGTAGTGGCAGAGGTCTCGGTATGTATGGTGAAGTGACACAAGGTTAAAGGTGGAGCATGTGTTTTTACTTAATTGAGTCACCAATCTTTTAAACAGCTCCACCATTCTGCTTTGTTTCCTCCTCACTGCTGGTGGGGGTCTCCTCTGAAATACCAGTGCGGACATGTACTCTCAGCAGAGCTATTTCTGTGCCATCTGACCAAAACAGCCAACAGGCAGTGCCGTTCACACACAGCAGATAATCTAACCAATACAGTACAAAAAAAACAAAAACATGAGCATCCAGCTGCAACCTGTGCTTGTGTGCCGTCCATCCCTGTGGCTTTACCATCTGCACCCATTACACACATGCATAAGCTTTTCATGAGGCTGGTTGTGCTAATGCCCTCAAACCATAGCATGACCTCAATTTACAACACTTGTTCTGATATTTAACCTCGAAATCCCTCGCTGTTACGATTGAGGGTTTTTGGCACAGAAGTTTGGCACCATTCTGCGGTGGTGGCAGGTTTCAGTGCAGTCCCCCACCTCTCTCTCTCTCTCCCTTGCTCCCCTGTAGCCCCCGGATGACTCAGGGATCTGCCCGGTGCCCTGTTCTGGTGGCATGACTGCACAAATGCTGAGAATGGGCAGTTTGTGTCTGTGTGGGCACCCATTTATGCTAACTCTGCAATTTAACTCTACTGAATAAATACGTTTGTTCTGGCCACCAGCTGACTGCTTGATGAATAGCTTAGCTCTGTGTGTGTGTTTGTGCGCGTGTGTGTGTATTTATAGGCTGTGTTGTTCAGTTTTCATGAGCTTGTTTATACAAGGCCTTTTTATATAGACTTGTGTATACAGTGTTTCATCATCATGACCTATTATTGGAAACATGCGGGGGGGAAACAAATGCAAATCTATTACATGTCTCCTTTCCTATTTGTTTCCTACTTGTGTCTTAATTGTGTTTCTGGGGTCCATCAGAGCCGTCAGCAAGTCCGGCCAAGGATAACTACAGGATGAACCGCTACAAGAACAAAGCACTGAACCCAGAAGAAATGAGGCGCAGGAGAGAGGAGGAGGGCATCCAACTCAGGAAACAGAAACGAGAACAGCAGGTATGACTTGTCAGGTCCTTCGTCTCCCTTGTCTGAGATTGTATCTGTATAGTGTGACTACCATGAAAATAGTCTGGCTTATCTGTGACGCTGTGGACTGTGGAATTTTGCAATCACAGCTTTTCAAGAGGAGGAATGTGGACATTCTCAATGAAGAGGAGGCCATGTTTGAGAGTCCACTGGTGGACTCTTACCTCAGCTCTCCGGTCACGGTGAGTCCTTCTGTTTGTAATGATGCTCACACAACATAGACAAAGAGAGAATCTCACAGGACACAGTGAAGGGTTATTGTACACTGCATCTTTGTAATGAGTTGTTTCCAGCCTGTTTTCCAGCCTTTGTGGTTGAGAACAGTGGCGTCCGTGCTGAGTGGATCGAGTATTAAGAGTGCTTGTACATGTACCCCTGCAGGAAGGAGTTATTACCAGAGATATGGTTGAGATGCTGTTCTCAGAGGACCCTGAACTTCAGCTCGCCACAACACAGAAGTTCAGAAAACTACTTTCCAAAGGTACATATTGGAGTTTTGTGTACTCAGAGTGACACTGCATAAAAGTGGTGCTAGACACTGGGGGTCCCCACAGACCAAACAAAAAGGCCTTTATGTAGTTTCACCTCTGTTCATTTCAGAGCCCAACCCACCAATTGATGAAGTTATAAACACGCCTGGAGTGGTGGAGAGGTTTGTGGAGTTTCTGAAGAAGAGCATCAACTGCACACTACAGGTCAGTTAATAAAAACACTCACATCCTCCATTCACTGTACCTTTAAACTCTTGATTCCATTTCATGATGTGATGCCGCACTATTTAGATGCAGATTCTCTCTCTTTTATCAAAAACATCTTATATTTTAAAGCTAGAAATGTCCTGAAATGCTCCTTGTGTCGGTGATATTTTGTACTGCTGCAGTTTGAAGCCGCTTGGGCGCTGACCAACATCGCATCGGGAACATCCATGCAGACGAAGACAGTGATTGAGGCGGGAGCAGTGCCCATCTTCATAAAACTACTTAACTCTGACTTTGAGGACGTCCAGGAACAAGTAACACTTCTCAGTTATTTTGTATCTCTTTGTCTTGAATTGTTCCCTTCTCAATGTCCAGTAGACTTACAAATGTATATGTGTTGTTGTTTTTTGTTTTTTTTGTTTTTCTCAGGCTGTGTGGGCCCTGGGGAATATCGCAGGGGACAGTGCAGTGTGCAGGGACTATGTGCTGAACTGCAACATTCTTCCACCACTATTAATGTAAGTTAATTAATCAGCTGTTCTACCTGTAACACATCTCTGATATGATCTCATGGGTTTTTATTGTCTGTGGCATTTCAGGCTTTTGACCAAATCCACTAGATTGACCATGACTAGGAATGCAGTGTGGGCTCTGTCGAATCTCTGTAGAGGAAAAAACCCTCCACCTGCTTTTGAAAAGGTACGGTTTTGTTCATAATTTAATTCTGGGTTTAATGTTTTGCTGTGGACAAGTTTAGCTAACGAAGCGTGTGTAAAGGTCATTACTGCACAGATACAATCAGATGGAGCTAACAGAGAGGTTGTGATTCAGTCGCATTACCATTCATGCTGGACCCTGCATCTCCTGTTTTTATGTGATAATTATCATTACTATAATATAGTAATGATACAAGATAAAAATACAAGATAAAAATGTTTGCAAGACATTAAGCTACAGACAGATTTGTCAACATGAAGGTACAGATCTGTATTCTGTGTATTTAAATGCACCTACAATATTTTGGTAACCATGCATATTCACATTTTGCTGGAATTTTCTTGTGTGAATCCCAGTGGTCAGTGAACATGAGTGCATAAAGCTTGTGTCAAATTTTAGAGTAATCGTGTGTTTATGTCAGTAACCTAAATGAAATCAGATGATACTGAGCTGCTCTGTGCCTGAACTGCTTTGTCCTGATGTCTCTGAGTAATGAGGGATTTTTGAAACTGTGTCGTTTAACATCATAAATATACATTATATGTCTGTGCTGCGCAGGTGTCACCCTGTCTGCCGGTGCTGTCCAGGCTTTTATTTAGCAGCGACCCAGACTTGCTGGCAGACGCCTGCTGGGCCCTGTCCTACCTCTCAGACGGCCCCAACGACAAGATCCAGGCTGTCATTGACTCCGGTGTCTGCAGGCGCCTTGTAGAACTACTCATGTAAGTTCAGGCTTCGCTCCGTGTTATTTCTGTCACAGTTAAATTCGACCTATAAACCTCCGCATTAAACCCCCCCTCTCCCTGCAGGCACACTGACTACAAGGTGGCCTCCCCTGCACTGAGAGCTGTGGGAAACATAGTCACTGGAGATGACATCCAAACACAGGTGGGACTAAAGGCTTATTTGACGGGTTTGAACAGAAGCAGCCTGAACTTCACAAATAAGCTCATTTGTCTAGTTGTTGTTTTTATGTATAACAATGCATTAGTCTAGCGCAGTGGCTGCACAGGTCATATTTCTTCATTTCATGAACTTGTGACGAATCTTTTGATAAACATTTTGTAAGGTTTTGACCCTCTGCTTTGTTGTACAGGTGGTGTTGAACTGCTCAGCGCTCCCCTGTCTGCTGCACCTTCTCAGCAGTGCTAAAGAGTCCATTCGCAAAGAGGCATGCTGGACCATCTCGAACATCACAGCAGGAAACAGAGCACAAATACAGGTGACACACACATGCATTTTCATTACTGAAAACAGGGACAGCCTACAGACAGCCTCCCCAGTTTATCTGCTGAAGTCTGTATGTTCTGTTGGCTTAGGAGGGACGTCCTGAGGATGATGTTCCCCTGAGACAGTCTCCACTTTGATCCTTTCAAAAACAATATTAGTCTTTATTCCTTCCCATATAAACAGCTGCTTCTCTCTGATTAAACCTTGTTTTAATGCACGCTGACGTATTATCACTGTCACTACAGGGTTTTTTGTGCTTCTGGTAAAACAGATGGTAAGAAGGGCATTTTACTAGCAGCCATTTGTACTCCCTGATGATTATTTATATCATAATTCACAGTATTGAGGCCTTTAGCTCTTTTTTCAGAATATTAATATTAGAAGAAGCAGTGACCGAACAACTGCTTTAATGGAAACAGTAGTGAGTAATAAGCTCATTATTTATTCGTACGGTTTCTCACGAGGATTTTTCTTCCTGTAAGCTTTCTGTATATTGTTTTATCATAATGATATAAATCAATGGGGTGATAATTAGATTTTTCCAACAGTGCCACTGTTTTTGACTTTTATATAATCACAACTAACGTCTATATTCAGTTTATCTCACATACGTCGTTTGTCTGTTGCAGGAAAACAATTTTCTTGTTTATTAGCAGTTTCATCTGATCATTAATCTTCTAATCTGAGCCTCTGCTGTGTTGGTGGCTTTTTATTTCCAATAACTGTCCCTAAATGTTATTAATGACACAATCTGTAATCAGGATGTATTTTAACACAACAGCAGTTCAGCACAACCAGTTATTAATCCCAGGAGGATAGATGAGACTTTTTAATACAGGGGATATCGCATCAGCTTCATTTGTATGTTTTATGTGTTTGTTTTTTGTTAAGTTCCACTCATTTATCTAAAATAAATAACGTATAGGTCATATTTAATTTTAGAAGAATTTAGGAAACGATCACACACAGATTGACTGGTCTTTCTATCTATACCCAAGCATCTGTGATACAGACATAATTGACAAAGTAACCTGGTCTCAAAAATATAATTTGGAAGAGAGTGCAATACTTCCAATGGCCACTAGATGCTGGCTCTAAAAAAAACTCTGGCTCTGAATGACTCCATTTAAAAAAATAAATAAATAAAAAATCATCAATTCAGGTAAATAATTTTTTTTTCTACATGTCATTCTGATGTCATTAGTGAAAGTTTACTCTTCCTACCAGTGATCTGGTGGTTAGGGGCCTCCTCACTCCTCCCATCATATCCAAATATGGTCACTTATGGCAAAAAAAAACCAACGTGGTGACGTTCACATGTCAAACACCTGGCTTCAAAACGTCCACAAACCAACGGGTGACATCATGTTAGCTCAGTCCATTTTACATATACAGTTTATGGATACAGATGAGCTCAGTTCATGTCTTTTCCCAGACCACACATGTTAGCTTGTAAAGTTTACTATGTTAACTTCCATTGCTTCCTCCTCCACAGACGGTAATCGACGCCAACATCTTTCCAGTGCTGATCGACATTCTGCAGAAAGCTGAATTCAGGACCAGGAAAGAAGCAGCGTGGGCCATCACCAACGCCACCTCTGGAGGAACACCTGAACAGATCAGGTTAGATTCACCCTTAATAAAACTGCCAATCCATTCAGCAAATCACAAGATTGATTTAGATTAGGTTTCTTTGGTTCGTTATCTCTCCTTTCAGCAAGTTAATCACATCAGCAGTTGATTAGGAAAGTGAGAAATTATGTTGCTACACATTATACACAAGGAGATATTGCAGAGGCTGAAAACTGAGGTGATAATTGAAAATCACTGTGAAGAATTATCAATGTCAATTAAGAACTAAATGAATTAATTATTGGTGTAATTTAAACAAATTGGCAGTGAAGTAAAGCTGTGTAGTGTATTCTGAGTACGTGAACAATATTGTATTTAAAATTGAGATGAAAAATCTGAAAGCCTGTTACGCCCCTGCAGTCATCCGACATCTATCTTGTCTGTGTACTTGCAGATATCTGGTGAACCTGGGCTGCATTAAGCCCCTCTGTGATCTGCTCACCGTGATGGACTCGAAGATCGTCCAGGTTGCTCTCAACGGGCTAGAAAACATCCTGAGGCTGGGCGAGCAGGAGGCCAAGCAGGAGAACAACGGCAGCGGAGTGAACCCTTACTGCAGCCTCATCGAAGAAGCTTATGGTAAAGTGAAGGAACACAGACACAAGCATACTGAAGATCTGCACTGTCTGGCCAAAAAAGAAAAATTCACACGCTCTAATATTTAGTTTGACCACCTTTTAGCTTTGATCGTGGCACACATTCACCACAGCACCGTTTTAATCAGCTTATGTAATGTCACCACTTTTAGTGTCCAGGTCTGGACTCTGACTTCAATCCCTGTCTGAGAAAGAAGTCTACCAATTCATACTGGGCAATGTGAATAGAGGCTGGTCAGAGCTTTGTGACGTGACTGTGACTCTGTACTGGGAGAAAACCAAGAAGAACCAGTTGAAGGCAGCAGTATTCACCATCATGTTTGTTGTTGATGGTGTGAGTGGCAGTCATCATGGTTTTCAGAGGGTACTCTTTGTATTAGCTGTTGTTCCCCAATATTCACATATAATGAAATCTCAGCTGCCCTCAAGCCAGTAATGCAAGGTAAAAATTTGTTCACACCAATCTGAGCCTGATGTATCCTGGCACTGTCGTCTTGGAGTAGTCCTGATCCTTCAGGGAAGAAAAAATCCACTGATGGAGAAACCTGGTCTCTCAGTATCTTCAGGGCCAGCTGACTTCATAATGTTGATGAACCTGATCCTGACCAACTGAAGCCACCACACAGATCATAGCACTACCCCCACAGGCTTGTATGGTCACCACGAGGCTTGATGGTTACTTCATAGTTCTCTCTTCTGACCCTGATGCTCCCATCACTCTGGATCAGAGTCAGTCTGGACTCATCCGACCACTTGACCTTTTTCTGTTGGTTCATAGTCCAATCTTCATGCTCCTTAGAAAACTGGAGGCTTTTTCCAGTGATCCTCAGTGATAAGTGTGTTTTTCTTAAGGTTTATTTTGAATCCCCTCAGTTCTGTTCACACACTCTGACTTTCACTATAAAACACAGCTGAGAGTCTTACTGTTGGTTTTGTATGATTTGATTTCACTAAACATTTTGTGATCTCCGATCACGATCGTTCAATATTTCTTTGTTTTTGACCTCATATCTTCCTCGGAGCTGATGGTTCACCACTATCCTTCTAGGTTTTAATGTGTTGGACAGTTCTTAACCCAGTTGTAGTTTCAGCATCTCCTGAGTTGTTTTCTTTGTTTGATGCAGCCAATGATTGGATCCTTCTGAAACAGAGTAGCATCTTTTCCACAACCACAGGATATGTCTTCAACATGGTTGTAGGTGCATAAGTTAAATAACATGTTGTAGCTGAAACATACTAATCACTGCAGTAATTATCCAATGAAAGGATATTTGCTTAGTTAAATCCATGTGATAACTTTTTTGTTGGCCAAACAGTGATGTGATTATATGACATTAATGGAAGCAATTATAAAACATTTACATGTTGTGAACACAGTATATTTTCACTGCTCTTTTATCGCTGATAACTTTGCAAACTTTGATCTGATATTTGTTTGTGTTTCCAGGTCTTGACAAAATAGAGTTCCTCCAGAGCCACGACAACCAGGAGATCTACCAGAAGGCCTTCGACCTGATCGAGCATTACTTCGGGGTGGAAGACGAGGACAGCAGTCTCGCCCCGCAGGTGGACCAGGCCAACCAGCAGTTCCTCTTCCCTCAGCAGGAGGCTCCCATGGAGGGCTTCCAGCTATAAGTCCCCACCCCTCTCCTCTAAAACACACCCCTAACCCCTCCTCCACATCTCCACATCTCATGGAGGACCCCGAGAGTCCCGCCACCATTCCCTCCTCCCTGATCCACCACTGCCCCCAGCATCACCACAAACACACACCCTCCTTTCGCAGGAAAGCTAAAACTGTCCCGCTCTCCAGCCTAACGATTCGCCCCCCACCTTTTTTTTCTTCATGCTTTCCCACCAGTGGACCGACTTCTCGCAGGGCAGACCTTTGTGTTCCCTGACCGTGGGGATCACGCCACACAGACTCCATTACACTTAGACGAGGATTGAACACCTCACAGCCCAAAGTGTGAGTCTGCCCTGGTTTAAAAACAAAATGCACACACAGACATCTTCCTGCCATTTGACAGCTCTTTAGATTCTCTCACTGGCAGTAATGGTGGTTTGTTGGTTAACATCTTTTATATACACTTTTTTTTTTTTTCTCCAATGGGACATTCCTCTTTTCAGGATTCCCCACACAGCGTCTACCGAGTGGGGAACATGAGGTGAAACATGCCCAGCTCTTGATGTCAGTTTGACTTAGTGCAATTCAAAAAATACTTTATCCCTTCTTAGTTTAATAACTAGTGATTTTTTTTCCCTCTAACCCTTATTTATCTGCTTCTTTCTTTATTTCTTGGTTTCCCACCAAGAGGCACTCGGATCATTCAGCTTAGGGCTGCTCTCTGCATATCTGCTGAGGTGGAGGGGAGGAGAATATTTTCCCTATAGAAGGTTCAGAGGCACAAATGTCCAGCCACAGTCACTGGCTTTCTAACGCCCAAGCTAGGAAGTATGTTTCCTCAATATTTTTTTATTTTAGTGGGACAAAGTTTAGGAAGGGGGAGGGAATTTAAAAACAGAAACTGAATTTAGGAAGGGCTCTGATGGGATATCGGTGAAGGGATTGGGGTTTTAGAGGATATGTTTAAAACTCTAAAAAGAAAAAAAAATCCAAGTTTCGAGGGTGGAATAGTTAGAGACCCGATGTTCGTCGTGTGCTGTGTTATTAATAAAAATACATTTGAATTATGAAGTGATCTAACTATTAAACTAAAGCATAGTTGGGGATCCAGGGGGAGAAGAGGCAGCAGCAGCAAACAAATACTATTTTTCTATTAAAATACATTCGATGGATGGCGGGCGTTTAAAAACAGGTGAAATATCTCAAGCAGTCACGGAAAATAAGACGATGTTGCGATTTTGCTGCTGGGTAGCTGAGCGCTGCGCTTCCCCCTCGCCTCCCCAAGTCGTATGTGGTAGGGTTTTTGCATGGTGTTATATTACCCTGCCTACAGTCACTGAGTGTCCCTGGCCAAACAGACAGCTGGCTCACAGAGATGGAGGAGGGAAAAAACGGCGTTAGAGATAAAAACCCACCTCCTTCTGAACAGCATCCGGGGTTGAAATCAAGAACCAAGTGGTTTGGTGGTGTTAACAGTGCTAGTGTAGTGACGGTGGTGATGGTGGTGTTGTGTATAGTGGTAGAGTTGATATATAACCTCTGGCTTTCTATATCACTATATTTCTGAGGAATGAGGAATGACGAGCGATAATGATTTCTGCATGGGTCCATTGTGATTTGTACAGGTCTCGATGTAAATAGCCTATTCTCTGCCTGGCGAGGAAAAGTCTGCGCCGCCGCTTCTTTGTCGCCCCTCGAGGGGTCTAACAACAACCAGAGTTTGGCTGGGGATTTATCTCAGATACGTGACAAGCCTAACTGCAACAGGAAAAATTCAAGTATAACTATATATTTGAATTTTGATGTACTTGCATTAAATATATGAATATATATATATATAATAAT
>OOFC01049626.1:40748-70761 GCA_900323345.1 Pseudochromis fuscus
ATGCACACTTGCATACAACACCAGCAGACACTGTACACACACCTCACACAGATGAGTGGCTAGTAGCAAGTAAAATAGTTTCCATAATCTGTAGATTTCTTTTAGTTTATTTCTTCAACACGTGGAAATTTCAGCCAGGTTGGCTGTTTTTTGTTTGTTTGTTTGTTTGTTTCACAGCACTTTTATTGTTTATGAAAATGTTGCCCTGAGTTCAGTTTTGAGACGATGAGAAGCGATGAAGTCAGATGCTACTTGTGGAAACTTTTTTGTGTTGTTTCTAGCCACGTGACTTATGAAGGTTTAAATTAGCCGTGTGAAACTCTGACCCTGGACCAGCTCGATGACCCTCTGACAGAGGCTGGTCCTGGGTCAGTGTTCAGGCTTCGTGGATGGAGCAGAACTGTGCTCGTGTGATGTTTGACTGACAGGCACTGTGTGAGGGAGAGGTTGATTGACTCTATGACTATGTCCCAATCAGAGTCTGGGAGCCGCTGTTCTGTGGATGACTGACTGACTGAAGGATCAGTCTGCAGGATATTGTGTACAAACTTTTGACCAAAGAACTTCCCTCTTATTTGGTAGCGCATCTATTGGATTCTGCTTCTACACAAGCCTTTAACTTCTTGTCTCAGTCCATAATATTCTGGTGTGAGATGCTGCTGACACACCCAGTGGTTTAAGCATTAATGGACACACGAGCACACGATGTGTTCGAGTTCGGCGGCGTCCACAGAACACGCGCGCTCCCAGCCGACATAAGAGGTCAAAACATGAATAATTGAGCATCAAGAACTTTAATCTCTACACGACAGATGTGTAGAGCAGCATTTATTATAACTGCAGTCTTCGATTTTTCACGGCCAATTCTGTGCTTGGCCTACAAATGATGCCAGAATTGCGATGTTTGAAAAGAAGGAAAAAAAAAAAACAGTGCATCAATCAGGAAAGAATATTTATATTTCTGAAAAATGAAAATGCACTCCTGTTCACAAAAGTGCCAATCCGACCAACAAAGACTGGAGGTTCTTATGTATCTGTCTTTGACTTAGAGATTTTTTTTTTCTTTATATCTTTTTATTTACTTGAATGTGCACACGTTTTGTGCAAAAACATTGCTGCTCTATTTTCCTTATCTTTAAAGTTACATTTTTTTTGCCATTGTTTCTTTTTGAAAAGTGGCATTCTTTACTGTGGGCACCTAAAGATGAAAAAAATAATAAGGAATTTAATTGAGGAATTGTCTTGAAGGGAGAAAAGACTTGATTAACTGCATGAGAACTTGTCTTTCCAGCTACATCTGATGGTGTGATGGTCCCCTGCCATTACCTTCTTCTAAGGGTTTTCACTGTGCAAAGCGAAGCTGCAAATGTTTGGAATCAGTGCGGTGAATTCATCCGAGTGTAGTAATATGATACCCCGGCCTGCAGCCTGTCTCACTGCAGATGTGGCACATGATGGTGAATTAGGCGACTATCATAGCAGACAATTTGATACTAACCTTATTGTCAAAGTTAGTTTACCAAAGTCATCCTGAAAGCTGGTTGGAATTCTTTACTTGACGGTTTTGTTTTCAGTTCGTTGTGTAATCGGCTTGAGTGACTGGGAGATTGCTTCAGGCCATTTTTTTAAAACTTGCTTCTTTTCATTAGAAGCTGCAGTAGATCAGTCCCTCTCTTCTACGTCTTTTCTTTTCTTTTCAATTCAAGTACTGTTCAAGGAGTTTAGAGAATCTACTAAATAATCCAGAAGACTGCAATAAATATTGTCCAAAAAATCCGGCACCCCCAGAGGCAACGATCCACCGACGTAAACTGCTCTGACCGGTGACACTCCTTCCACTGGGTGGAGCGAACAGAGGCAACTACTTGACATTTTTCTAAGATAAAATCTGGGATTCAGAAATAGTGCAGTGATTTACATTAAAAAGTATTATAATTTAAACTATATGTATGTTCTGATACATTGACAGGGATTCAGATGCAATTCTAATCACTTCTGCGAAGTGGAGAAAAAGCCTCATTAGAACTTGTCACAGAAAACAAACACAAACTAGGAGGTGAGGATTCAAGCCTTTTCTGCTTTTTCTTGATCTTTTTTCCTGATCAGGATGTTCTGGGCTATATTTTTGGATAATTGTGTTTAGAGTAAAAGTTTGTCCTAGTCAGGCTGCATGATCAGGAACCTTGTTATCTAAAGGGGATTGAACAGACATCACTAAATATCTCAAATCTGACTTGTCTTCCGTCCTAGAAGCTGTTCGTGTCTTTATCGAAACCTGAAGCCACGCTTGGCTTAGTCAAATAATGTCTACGCTACAAATGTTTACAATGCTACATGTTTGTAAAAAAAGAAAAAGAAAAAATACTTTTCATATGCCATCACTGACCAGTCCTGGTGTACTCTCTGCTCTGGTCCTCTCATTTCTTTTACATGTATTTATTTTCTCTGTTCTTGTTTATGATTTTTCATTTGCTCAAAATGACCCATCTTAAACTGTGACTTGACTTGACTTTAACCGACGGTATGAATGAGTGACGAGAAACTAATACACTTCAACTGAACATGACACACAAACATGAACATGAAAAAAAATTGCATACAGGTAAAATAGCAACAATATTAAAAATGTAAAGAAAGTATATTGAATTTAAAAATTGTTCAGTGGAAATACTGTACAAAACAAATAAAGTTATGTTGCAACCCTTTAAAGCACGTTTCTTCTTTTATTTTCCTAACATATGTACCCAAATAAGTTTTTATTTTGAAGGATGCATTTTTTAATCATAGGCTATATATGTAAAATGGGCATAGCTAATGTGACGTCGCCTCACCTGTTGGTTTGTGGAGTTAGACTTTTGAACATGTTTGTGTAGAACCAGAAATTAACATATTTGGACAAGAAAGCCTCATTTTTGAGACCCAGATCCTTTTCTGTGTGCACTCTATGATATGTACCGAAATGAGTGAATTTTACTTTGACCCTTAAATGTTTTCTGTATCCTGAGAAATCCATTGAAATAAACTCGTCACGTTCTTTTATGGCTTCCATAACAAACTGGTTTTAGTCAAAAACAAATTGGTATTTTTGCTGTATATCATCCTGAGGCCCAGCCCACTGACTTTACTCCTTTAGTGGACATTACATGCTCCTTTAATACATTTTTTTTAAGTAATATGTTTTTAACACCCTAAAGAGGTTCGAAACCAAACCAAATAGGACATTTTCAGGTACACCGGTAGTACTTTAAACCTCCTGTAGGTGGCGACAAAACGCCGCTGTGACCCGGAGCCGCAGGTACCACCACCACCGAAGAAGAAGAATCCAAAGTTATGACCGGAAGATATTTTTCTGCCTCACGCTGTTGCAGTACACAGACACATTAGCTGTTTCCTCCCTGAGTCTCAAGGTAAACAATTCCTCAGTATTTGTGAAGACGGGATATAATTTAGAGAGAAGTACGTGTGTTGTCCGCCATTGTTTTTAGCTGTTTCCGTCCTCTAAAGCCGAGATAACTCTAACTAACTAGTAGTCGTACAAGCTAATTTAGCTGGCGGCTAACGAGGGTTAGCTTGAGCTAGCTAAGACTCAGAGCTCGGCGGTGAAACGAAAGCGAGGGGAGACAGAGCACAGTGCATAGGAAACCTGCACTTATTCAATATGAGACTGGCAAACTGAAATTATCTTTGTTGTTATTATTATTACAGTGTTTGGGTTATGTTCAGCTAGCTAACTAACTCAACTGTTTTACACATTGAGTTACAGAGTTACAAAAAGTGATCTGCAAGCTGTCGCAGTTCAACAAATTATGATTCAAAATATAGCCATTTTCAGGCTCAAGTCCAGTTTCCACCTAACTCTCAAAGCTCTTTAAGTACATTTCAAAACTGCTTGGTCCTTTCTCATACAAGCATCAAACACTGTTTACAACAAACTGCATTTTTAAGTTTATCCCTGATTGTTGTCTGACTAAATCCATCTCTGTCTTCATGTTGTCTCAGTGTCCTCGTTAGTGAGCCAAGTGTCCCAGGTTGTTCTTCTTGCACCAAACAACCAGAGATGAAAAAACAGGACACAGAAGAGTCTACCACCCAGGGCGGTGAGGATGCTCCACCCACAGCAGGAGGCGAGGAGTCACCTGCAGCTGCTAAAGACAGCTCGGAGGCAAACAGCCCCAAAGAGTCTGAGCCACAGACGCCACAGACAGACACACCGCCACAGGTCCAGGAGGAGGGAAGTGAAGGTTGTCAAGTTAATCCTCTGTTGTTGACATGAGTGTTTCTGTCACATGTATGACATGGTCACTGTGGAGCTTTCTGAAATGATGTGAATTTATAACTGAAATCATGTAATAACATCAATACCAGTGTTTTTGTGTGTGCCAGTTTGAACTTTGTTGAAGATCTTTATACAATTATAAAGTCAACAAAATAGGACAGAATTTTTGTAATTTAATACTGTAATTGGTTCTCCTTCCACGTGAGGGATGCATGTAGCTCAGCAAAGACACCGTTAAATAATGTGTCTGTTATGATTTTGATTATGTTTCACTTGAGGAGAAACACCACAGAATTCTGCCCAGGACTCTTAAAAACAGGATTTTTTGCCAGTAGCAGCTGCAAATAACAATATTTACTTTATTTTCTCTTCTATGTGTAGTTGCAGAGGCTGCACTGTCTCAGTGCGACATGGCCGAGGAGCTGAGCCGGCAGCTGGAGGACATCCTCAGCACCTACTGTCGGGAAACCATTTCAGATGACGCCAGTGCCTTGGCCAACGGCCAGTCGCACAGCCCGGAGCTCAACGGCCTGACCAGTGAGAGGGAGGACGACAAGCCAGAGGAAGGCAAAGTCAACGGGGGTGACAGTAGGGCGGAGAAGGAGCAGAAGAAGACTCATGAGAAGAAAAAAGTGAAGGGTCTCGGTAAGGAGGAAGTTCAGTCTTTAACTAAAGAGCTCTGAAGAGACCTTTCCATCTGTTGTCCACGGGAGAGGAGAAAGTCTGGAACTTAAACATCACACTGCTTCAGCGTGTCATGAAAACACTTACAAACTTAGAGAACATGGAGCAAGGATATTGCCCAACAGCTCTGTCTTTGTTTTGTGCAGGTAAAGAGATCACGCTGCTCATGCAGACTCTGAACACACTGAGCACCCCAGAGGAAAAGCTTGCAGGCCTGTGTAAGAAGTATGCTGAACTGGTGAGTGGGACCTACAAAGTAAATAATTTACCCTGAACTGTGGCAATATACTTGTTCTTGTTCTTTCTAAAAGTAGCAAATAATCTGTTCCAGTGAGACATTTCTGGTGCAACGTTAGTATAGATCCTGGTAAAATGTAGTAATCTGATACTCACCACCTCTTTCTTTATAACTAGTATAATGTTCTTTGCTGCTGTAGAGTAGCTCATAATTTCTCTGCTGCTTTAATGGAGTAATTCATTATATGAATACTGTTTCAGGTGTGGATAAAGAGTCTGGTCTAGAAGTGAGAAAAGATACTGCTGGTTTATTAAATGTACTTTCTCTGTGTAAAATCTGAACCTGCTTCTGATACATGTTGCTCTGTCTGTTAACTAAAACATGTGCAAATGCTGGCGACGGGAGGAAAGTTTTTGTTGTCACCCGAGCTCTCAGTGAGGTCAGAGGGGTGTTTGTACTTCAAGGTGATGCAGCGATCTTTATCAAACAGACGCAGAGTGGTGCAGTGTCCCGTGACCTCAGTAGGGTGCTGTGGAGCATTTTACAGCACAGTCGACCTCAGATGATCTTGTTGTTATGCATTGTGCAGGATTTTTTTTTTTTTTATTATCGATTGAGTGTGTTTATTCATGGGGATTTTACGTCTGTGTGAGCAGCAGAAAGCTTCGCCTGTCAGAGCTGATGCATGAAGGCTGGTCTGCCTCCAAATGGCGTTTCAGCTGCAGCTGAATATGTTGTTTCATCAAAATGTTTGGATGAGCTATAATCATAATGCAAAGGATGCAGTGGAAGGAAAGTTCTGCCTGTTTTTGCCTCAGGTCACATTATATTATATTTTGGAGCCATTCATCAGAAAACTGCAGTTAATCAAGTATTGATTTAACATTGAAATATAAGATTGGACTGCACCATGCAATCAATACATTTCAATATTAGAAAGCACCAGAGAGCACAAGGCCCCTGCCAAGTCATAATCCAACTGTACTGATGCTATAGACTGAACACTGCTGCCCTCTTGTGTTAAAATAGCAACATTTGTGCTAAAACCTCCTTCTGTGTGTTTTACTGAGAGACCTGTAAAGAGTTGAGTTACTTGCGCAAACACAGCAGCTGGAATAATTTTGGAGATTTTGTTGTTCACCTTCAACAACCAATCGGAGTACTCGGCAGCAACCACCTTATCCGCCGCCAACAGTGAACAACATCATGAATATTGCTCCCTTTAACTGTCTGGAAGTCCCAGAAATGGTGAAAATGGTGCTTTGTATTGTTTTTTCCTAGTAAAAAGCCAAAGTCTGGTCAGGGTGGCTGTGGTTCGGCTGGGAGAACGGGTCGTCCACAAATCGTAAAGATTGGGGTTTGATCCCCAGCTCCAGCTGTCCACGTGTCAAAGTGTCCTTCAGCAAGACACTGAAACCTCAGCCTGATGGCGCTGTACAATGGCTGCCTCGTTAACTTTGTTCGAGTTAATATTTTATCACCTGGAATGGATATGTAAATTAGAGTCTACCAGCATTTTTGCGGTCACTTTTTATGTAATTGTGCTGCGGGAGAAATTCACTTTGCGATTCACAGATAGAGATTTTTTGGGATTTCAGGATATTTTTTGGACAGGATCTCATCCTCTGATCATGTCCAGACTTTACTCATTTGTTCCCTAAAAATCACTGGGATTTGTTCAATAGTTTTTCTGTAACATTGCAAACACCAGCGAAATCACAGCCTCCTTCACTGAGGTAATTATAACATGCATATAATCAATAATGGGGTCACATCAAACAGTACGACTGTGTTTGGAATGTATCTAATTTTTCAGTAAAGACCAACATCAGACTACTTGTACTTTGATAATAAAACACCTTAAAACAAGTGTGTGTGTGTGTGTGTGTTTTCTAGTTGGAGGAGCACCGTAACACCCAGAAGCAGATGCGGGTGCTGCAGAAGAAGCAGAGCCAGTTGGTCCAGGAGAAAGACAACCTGAGGAACGAACACAGCAAGGCCATCCTGGCCCGCAGCAAGCTGGAGAGCCTGTGCAGGGAGCTGCAGAGACACAATCGCACACTCAAGGTACAAAACATCCACCGTTCAGCTTTCTTTGAAATATATAGACATTGATCTCCCACCGAGAATCCATAAATAACTCAGCTTCTTTCTGACCGTTCATGTGTGTCTTCATGTAAATGTTCTCAGCTGACTTCATGTCCCTAGTAGGCATCATTTTCACATCATATGTCAAGAAAATGTCACAACACAAGGATACAAACAGCTTCTGTGTTTTAGAGCTACAACAGCAGCATGAAGGACGTGTGAGGACACTCAGTGTTGTGCTGTTGTCTCTGTAGGAAGAAGGAATGCAAAGGACTCGGCTGGAGGAGGAGAAGAGGAAGGAGGTGACGTCTCACTTTCAGGTGACGCTGAATGACATCCAGGCTCAGATGGAGCAGCACAACGAGAGAAACGCCAGCCTCCGACAGGAGAACACAGAGCTCGCCGAGAAACTCAAGAAGCTGTACGAACAGTACAAACTGAGGGAAGAGGTGAGCGGGCGACTACGACTTTCAAACTGCTTGTTATGATTTTCTGAATGTGTAATGTGTATTTTTTCTCTCTCTGACTTTGTGCATCAGCACATAGACAAAGTCGTGAAGCACAAAGATCTGCAACAACAGCTGGTGGATGCTAAACTGCACCAGGCTCAGGAGCTGCTGAAGGAGTCGGAGGAACGTCACGACAGAGAGAAAGACTTTGTAAGTATTATATTTAACAGACATGCACACGGGGACTGGATTTGTCCTGTTGTTTCACACAAACATTAACATTCATCTCCTCCACAGCTGCTTAAAGAAGCAGTGGAGTCCCAGAGGATGTGTGAGCTGATGAAGCAGCAGGAGGTTCACCTCAAACAGCAGGTTTCCCATCAGGCTTTGCTCTTCACATTTACAATGGATGTGACTTCAGAGAGAAATGTTTCATTTACATTTCATTCATGATCAGACCTGTGTTGTTTTCCCAGCTGTCACTGTACACAGAGAAGTTTGAGGAGTTTCAGACGACTTTATCCAAGAGCAACGAAGTCTTCACCACGTTCAAACAGGAGATGGAGAAGGTGAGGCGATACAGAGAGAGGCTGTGTGTGTCCTTGTGTTGGGTGTATCTACTAAAACAACAATCTGACTTCTTCTGTGCGCACAGATGACTAAAAAGATCAAGAAGCTGGAGAAGGAGACGGCCATGTATCGCTCCAGGTGGGAGAGCAGCAACAAGGCGCTGCTGGAGATGGCCGAGGAGGTGAAGCAGCTTTTCTGTTTATGATCGTCACCCTCTCTGACTCAGCCCATGTCAAATGTGGCACATCTTGTTCTCTGTTTATTACTTTATTTCCATCACATCAGATCTCAGGTGTTTGTACCTTTTTAGAATAGCAAGAGCATAAGTGTCTGACTCATGTTTAGATGATGTTCACTCATTGGTTTGGGATTTTGATCAGATTGTGTTTTTTACTGTGACTGTGTCCAGGTGATGAGGACAGGGACACTTATTACATGTCAATATTCAGTTTTATTCTCTTGTGTCTTTAAACCACAGAGTCCATGGTTGCTTTTTTATCCAGGGGATGATAATAATAATTTAATAACGCTGGGCAGCTATTGGACGCTTTGGGGTTTGGTGTCTTAATGGTTCACGACACCATTAGACCTCAGTCAGTCACTGTAGACAGTCCAAAAAAAACAACTGATTTAATCTTCCAGGATAAATTAGAGCTGGGATAATGCAGCTTACTTGTGTTTGTGTCTGAAAACTAAAAAAAAAATCTTTTAAGAAAGACTTTTAAATAGGCCACACTCACTGTAGGCCACACTCACTGAGCTACATGTGTTTTTTAAAGCTGCGTGCCAAATTTTATGTCTTTTTTGTTATCCAGTTACACACAATGAGAACATCACATTCAATAAGCTTTTCTGTGTCTTCATTTTGAGATACATGCTCAGTCTGGTTTGCTGGGCTCGCTGGATTGCAGATGTTAGCTCGGGGTGAAAACGTGGTTCTTCAGATTCGTTGTATTTTAATTTTGCTGTTCATCTCCTGCAGTGTGCTCCTCCCAGCAGCTTTATCAAATCTGAAATGTGCCTGGATCCCTGCTTTGAAAATACTGCGTGGTTTTTATCACCAGCACAACCACATCTCCCAACATATAAAGGGGAAGCTGGCTTAATGTTCACCTACTGTTCAATACAAGAGAGCACCATGGCAACACAACAACATAAATTACCAACTTTATTGTTCGGCTGAGGCAGGAAAATAACAATAGATGTCAGCAGGCTTTAATTTTGTGTGGGCTTCAAAACTCCTGGTGATGATCAATCGATTCATCAACGCAGAATCTTCCACGTCTGCCTCGCATGTTAGAAAGGAGAAGTGATTTCACGAGTGTTTCTTTCTTATGTTGGCAACATTACAGAAAAACTGCTAAACAGATCTATTTCCTGCCTTATACCGGGCAAAGTTCAAACAGGATAGTGTTGTTGGTTCACCACAAGAGGGCAACAGTGTTCAGTCTATAGCATCAGTACTGCTGGAGGACAGTGGTGGACAGTAACGGAGTACATTTACTTGAGTACTGTACTTAAGTAAATTTTTTTAGTATCCGGACTTTACTTGAGTATTTGTTTTTTGGAAACTTTTACTTTCACTCCTTTACATTTCAAAGGCAGATATTGTACTTTGGACTCCACTACATTTCTAGGAAGCGTGTCGTTAATTACTCTCTATACAGTCTATGCTGGCAATGCAGTTCAGGCACTTTGATGTAGTCGTGACTGGCAGCAGAAACAGTCAATACAGGGGGAAGATATGAAACAGCAGGTTTTGTGGTTTTTCAGGGGGGGGTTTAATTTTTAAAAAATGCTAAATAGCATGTTAAATTTCTCAATGGGAAATTTGAAAACAAGAAAGCAAGATCGAGCAGTCAACCAACAAAGTATTATGCACACTCTGCAGGAAGGAGTTTTCTTTTCATTGAAGCACTTTCAGAATAAAATACCACATTAACAGGAAGCAGACGTTAGTCGGGGATTGACTCGGGCACTGAGAACAATACAGCAAGAAAATGTACTTTTACTCTGTACTTTTGAATATTTAAGTATTTTTAAATGCATGTACTTTTGAATACTGAAGTATTTTTAAAGGTAAGTACTTTAGTACTTTAACTTCAGTAACATTTTGACCAATAACTTTTATTTGTAGTTGAGTAAGATTTGACCATGAGTATCAGTACCTTGACTCAAGTACTGAAGTTGAGTACTTTGTCCACCTCTGATGTTGTGTGTGTGTGTGTGTGTGTGTGTGTGTGTGTGACATCACGTGACTCAGGTGATAGATGAGCATAATCTCTGCTGTTGAAACAGGAGTGCTCGAATCAGACAAAGATTAATAAGGCCGCCGCCTGGCCGGAGTGGCTTGTTACAGTAGTCACCGGCTCCTGCCTGCCCTCCATCTCACTCAGCCAGCGCCTCCATATAGACGCCGTGCCTACGAACTCCCACTTCACTGGTGGGTAGAGTTTGTGCTCTTTATAAAACAGGCACTGAGCTGCCACTCTGAATCAACGGCGAAAACTAGTGAACAATCTAACCCCAAACCCACACTGCAGAAAACTATCGATCAAAGTCCGTGTACATTTGCTGCTGCGCCGTGGTCGAGCTGAGCCTGCTCGGTGAAGCCTGAAAGGAAAACCCATGTATGTGCATGATTGATGTCTCCTTTTTTATTTAGACACACGAGGGGAACTTCTAAATAAAACACAAAACTCTTAAAGTTGTAGGTTAACTATGCCAGTCTAAATTAAGCTGCATTCAGTAAAGCTTCTCCTCTGAATCTCTCTGCCAAGTTTGAGGGGGTTGTTTTGCTGCTTCAGCCAATTAATGTGTGAACTCAATTACAGCAGCACAACACTTAAGATTTTCACGTGACTGGGAAAAGGAAGGGATGATCATCATCTCCTCTTCTAAACATTACCTAACTCTCCTTCCTTGGGCGATAAAGTCTGCGAATCCACTCGACTCAATGGGGAATAGGCCAATCAACCGGTGGAGCTTATCAACCACATTTTCCAGTGGGAAAACTCCTCATCACTTTATCATCCTACGCCCGTTCTCTTCAGGAAAGCTGCCAACTGCATTTACCCATCCTCTCCATTGTCACACACCACGGTCCCGGCGATATTTAATTTATTTGCATGTGGGTGTAAATGTGATTTATAACTCACATAAATGTAAAAATTGGTGGCTTATTCTCCAGCCAGTCATCCTTCTCTGGCTTTTTTTTTTCTGCTGTGTTGGCTGGATTTAGACCACCTCGTGGATCATTAATTGATGCTGGGTCATGGATAACAGTTGAGCGATTATTCATAACCATTGTGCACTTGCCTTCGTGCATTCATGATAGGGATGGTTCTATACCACTTTTTCAGATCCAACACAGACACTGCAACATTGAGGAATGTCCGATACCGGTCCGATACCGATCCAATACCTTCTTTTTGTCACTCTAAAAGTTGTTAATAATACGTTTATGGATGTAATTTGCTTCATACTGACATCTAAAAACACCACGTTCACTGTGCAACAACTATTCTGCTTCCCTAAAGAAAGAAGGAAAATATGTGATAACAACTTAAGTTATATAGACATAGTTACATAGACAAATACATAGACATAATAATCATGTCTATGCCTGGTACTTCCTCTCCTGCGGTTCCATAAAAGGACCTGCCCAGGTCCTAGCAGGTAGTAAAATGCGGTAGTGATCATGTGTCAGGAACATTTGTGCCCGCAAGCCGACACAATCTGCACCGTTTTAGTGAGTATAGGAAGTTTTTGTGTGGAAAAAGCACTAAATAGATCAGATTAATGTACAATAATAGCGCTTTAGTGCAACCTCAGCTGAAACAAAACGTGAGCTTTGAGCGCCCGGTCGGTCAAACAGCTGACGGAGGTCGTAGCGAGAGCTCATATCTCCGAAAACACCGGAGCAAGTTTTTAAACCAGCTCTAACTTAATACATTAAAAACATATTTGAAGTTAAACCAACTCATTTCTGGCCACACTGTCCTTTCTATGATGCTGCTGCAGATGTTGTCCTTGTGAAGTTGAAGTTTCTTGTGTTGAAATGTCTGTTTCTGCTGCCTCGTTTAGCAGACGCTCCGCTCAGCGTTTACTTCTCTCCTCCGTGAGAGTAAAGTAATTCAAACACAGACATTATGTGTCATGTCTGCTGCCATTTAAGTTTCTGTCTTGTCTTTTTTGTCTTGGTCTTGTGCTTCCTGTTTTATTTTGAAAATCACTAAGTGTCGTATCATTTCAGGTTTTACTTCCTACCCTCGTCTTGTCACACCTGTCCTGATTGGCTTTCCCAGCTGTTACCCATCACCTCCCCATTACCCAGTGTATTTAACCTCATGTGTCTCTTTGTCTTGTTGCTAGTTCGTTGTTGCTCTAGCTCTCGTCTTAGCCTTTTGTTTATAATCCACGTTCATGTTCATAGCCCTAGTGTTTTCTGGTTTTTGATACTCTGCCTGTTATTTGGATTTTGCCCTTGCCTGTCGATTTGGATACCTCTGCCCGGATTAAAACAACTTTTGATTTGAACCTGCTCCTGTCTGGTGTCTGCGTTTGGGTCCTTGTTCTTTGCCCGGTTCTCGTGACATGATGCAGCTCTGCAGCTTTTCTCTTCGCTCTGGTCACATGAAGAAAACACATAGCACATGGTAACCACGGCAACAGCTCACCTGTGTTTACGGCATGTCGCGCAAAGTGAAGTTGAGGATATACGAGATAGTTCGGGCTCAGGACGGGTGAAAAAAGAAAAATCCGATATCTGATCCTGTCATTTTAGCCTTGATCAGACCTGATACGGATCCA
Source organism: Pseudochromis fuscus (assembly GCA_900323345.1). Classification (NCBI taxonomy): domain Eukaryota; kingdom Metazoa; phylum Chordata; class Actinopteri; family Pseudochromidae; genus Pseudochromis; species Pseudochromis fuscus. The sequence continues at coordinate 53,866 of OOFC01049626.1, forward strand.
GTGGATTGGATCGGACCATCCCTAATTCATGATAGCTCAAACATTAAGTCATACATTAATTTATGCATTAATGGTGATACATGTTTTCCGAGCAGATACGTTTTGATGCCTCAGCTGCTTTGAATCCTCCCGAGCTCGATGCCTCTGAAACGTTTCAACCAGTTTGTGAGAAGAAAAGTCAGTTGAACATTGCACTCAACCATTTAAACCAAGCTTCACATGTTATCCTTGAAAAGTCTCTTCGATCAATATGAACATCTTTCCATAAAACTACCCAGAGCTCTTAAACTTTTATTCAGAAAAAATGAAAAGAAGAAAAAATAACCTTGAAACACTCAACACGTAAATTAGAAACTGACTCCGCTGGTTCGGCTAAAGCTTTCGAGTTCTTGCATCAAAAACAGGTGAAGTGCTAACAGTAATTAATTATAAATTATGAACAAATCCTTGTAAAAGTTTCGTTTTAGCTGTGTCAAGGCATTTCGTAACACAATTTCCCATCAGCGTTTCCCAGATAAACAAGATCAAAACCTCATTAATGATGGTTAGCCATGTTCTTCGTGATCTCAGACTGAGATGACAATAAAACATCTAGGTTTCTTTAGGATGTTGTATCAATTAACATGTGTTTTATATTTAAAAACCACCACGCTGTGTATTTCCTGTTCAGGATAAAACCTTCTGCAGGATACCACTGCTCCCCTCTGCAGCTCAGCACACTAAAATTTACAAATGTATGCCAATCAGGACAACCAGCCAACCAGTGTGAAGTCTTTTGGGAGTGTGATGAGACAGCTTGGCTTTATTTCCCGCAGATAAAAGCCCCGGTTTGTGCCTCTAAATGGCTGCGGTGAAAATCTGCACTGTGTCTTTCACCCAGAACCAGCATTTCCTGTAAAATAGGGCTGGTGGCCGACCTGGCGTCTTTGCCACCACCTTGTTACCTTGTCAACGGTGCGACAAGGAAATTATCAGTTTCCTCAGCACACATTTGTCCTCACTGCAGTGCTGTACTCCTCAAATCTGGATCACTTCCTCAGAAATACATCTCCCTCTGTTCTCCAACTTAAAAGCACTGACAATGCTTCTTTCCTGTGGATCCAATTTTGTGTAAGCATTTGTTTTCTACTTACACTTTTACAGAAGGAAAAGAAAATCAAAAAGGCCGACGGGTCCTTTTTGCATTGCTTCAAAACACTCCGGGAGGTTGGTGTTTAATATAAAACTCACAATGTCTTTTTAAATTTAGCCAAATCTGACACGGCCAAAGAAAAATTACATGTTTTATTTTAGTTTTGTCACTTTTACATGAATCCCAGCTGCAGCTGTTAAAGGTGCAGGAAGGTGAAGTCCCTCTTCAGCAGTTCATATGCCGCCATAGTCCTTTGCCAAATGTATAACTGAGATGCATTGGTATTATTCAGGGTAACATGGCAGCCTTGTGATTAAGAAAACTCAGCGAATACTTTTATTTTTTTACTGTAATTTCCGTGTATGAATCAGGTGCCAAAGAGAAACTGTCAGACTCCAACAGCATTAAATGTAAGTACAGTGGAGGGAAAACAAGACTATTGGGACCAAGGGAGAAACATTTTACAGGAAGGTAGAAAGAAAATGATGCCAGAAGTATTTTTGTAAATCCTACTTCCTATGGGGTTCAGTGATGGGGAAACAAAACTAAACTGTTATGGGCTTTAAAGTCCACCTGAAACAATATTTCGAGAGTATTTAACTTGCGTATCGTGATGTATTGCTGGCAAAAACTGGATATATATAGGTGCATACAAAAGCAATTTGACTGAACCATAGCAGCACCAAAACACTATAGCCAGCTAGCTAATGTTAATAGATAATCTACGTACTACATTTCTAGATAACGTTAGTACTACAGACTAACTAACGATACTGTTCCAACAAACTACTGATTATTATTACAGCTACTACTACTGTCAGTGTTTTCTGGAGCTAATGTGAAGAGTGCTACAGGATATTATTGGTTAAAATCGTTTAAAGAAGTCTCTTTAGGCCAAACTCCAAGCAGTTAAAAAACAAACTGTAGTCATCACCTGGCTAATACTAACTGTACAGTGAAGCATGGTGGTGGCAGCATCATGCTAAATGGTAGCCTCTGAAACAGAGGTGTCCAATCCTGGTCCTCGAGGGCCCCTATCCTGCATATTTTAGGTGTTTCCCTCTTCCAACACACCTGATTCAAATCATCAGGATCGTAATCAGGCTTCTGCAGAGCTTGATGATGAGCTGAACAATTGAATCAGGTGTGTTGGAAGAGGGAAACATCTAAAACATGCAGGATAGGGGCCCTCGAGGACCGGAGTTGGCTACACCTGCTCTGAAACATAATAATAATAATGGTTTGGATTTAAATAGTGCTTTTTTCTGTAAGTCCAAACTCAAAGTGCTTATAAAGACCATTATTCATTTACACCCATGGTGGTATGCTAAGCTAGCCACAGCTGCCCTGGGACTGACTGACGGAGGTATGGCTGCCAATTTGCACTTACGGCCCCTCCGATCTCCACTTTTACACAACATTCATACAGGGCAAGGTGGTAAAGTGTCTTGCCCAAGGACACATCGGCAATGACTGGGAGGAGCAGGAATCGAACCACCAACCCTTCGCCTGGTAGCCGGTGGTTGGTAGCCGGCGTCTGCGTTGCCATGCACCATCTGAGCCACCGCTGTCCCACCACTTCCCCAAGATGGATGAGTGCAACCCCATACAGAGACGTACCTGAAGAAATAAAAACTGATAATTCTTCTCTTCTGACTCATGTTGAGGCGGCAAATAAGAAAATGTCAGGTTTTTTTTTTTTTTGGCTACTCCCAAAAATGTTTCTAATTCAGTTTTACGATTAAATATTTTATTCCCTTCAGATTCCAGTTGTTGTCCATTTATTTCTCGTGTCACACACTCCTTTTCTCTTTCATCTTCTGTCTTTTCCTTGCCTCATCTCATCCCTCACTTTCACTCAACAAAGCCCCAAACTTAGCTAGCTAACATCATTATGATCCTTTTATCCTATTCCACGTTAAAGTGAGCTTCTCTTTTTTTAAATGCTATCAAATCTGATAGACCATCATACTGCCAAACTGCAATTCAGAATTTGTTTTTTATTTATCTAGACTGATTCATTGCGCAGTTACGTGGTAGAAAATGAAAAAACTAGTCCCTTGATTGATCCTACTGCTTCTAATATTCACCCAAACAACTTCATTTATGATGTACAATTAACATGCATGGGAGGTGGTTTTAAGATGATGCTAATCACAATAATAATCACTGTGGCGTCGCCATCCACCATCTGCACTTCTCTTTGTCAATACAATAATTTGTGTGTGGAGACACAAAGCATTACCCTCTTTATTTTTTGGCTCAATTAAAGCTGTAGGCGACACAATAAGGAAATTTAACAATGATCAACAACATTTTACCAAAGATTCTTCAGACGACTAAAAACTTGCAGTCAGTCTCATTATCGAGATAAACAACATCCCTATTGGGACGCTGGGAGCGGTGCTTAAAAAATAAGGACGCTGCTGATTTAATCTGGACGTCTGGTCATATCTTTTCATAGCCAAAGTAACTTTAAGCATTGTTTTAAGTGTCGTAAACAATGTTAGGGCTCTTTAATTTCACAGCTGAAAGGGAAAATTAAGATTAATGTGTTACTACTGTAATGCTGGGTCCTTTCAAATGTTCCTCTAAAAGACACACTTTTAGGAAATACACAAAATAAACCTGAGATTTACTCTCTGGAGGTTACGCTTGTTTGATTAAAAAATGCTGTTAGGCATGCGGGTGTGTGTTTGTGTGCAGACCTGAGATCTATTTAGACAAATGACTTTGTAGAGGTGTCTAATCTCTAAAGGGCATGTTTTTTTGTGTGTTTTTTTTTCTTTTTACTTTGTGACTCTGTGTGTGTGTTTGTGTGTGTCAGTGATTGTACTGTTTAAAGCCTTGTCGGGCTCCTGGCCATGCCATTCCCGCTCGGGGAAAAGTAGCCCTTCATGAATAATGTTGAATACAGACTGTGACAAAACCTTGAGGTAACCAAACAAACATCATGCCCCGGAGAATATTGAAGATCAAACACGGCACTGACACCTCGCAGTGTGTGAAAGTGTGTGTCCCTGTGTGTGTGTGTGTGTGCGGTTACCCATATTAAGTGACTTTACCACAGCTACTGAGTATGCATTTGCCCCAGAGAGCATGAAGAATAAAACTAGCATGACACCTTAACGCTTGCATGAGTGTGCCAGTGTGTGTGTGTGTGTGTGTGTGTGTGTTTGTGTGCGTCTACCCAAATCAAGCCACCGTAGCACAGCTGTATTTGGGCTGAAGCAACAGGAGATGAAAAGCAGGCCACTGGTCTCTTTGAAACAGTGTTACGCTTAAACTCTCCAAGGACTGTCACATACAAACCAACAAACCAGCCAGTCATCAATAATGTATTAAAGCCCCTCATCCAAGGCATTGTGTTTCTCAATACTTTCACAGTAGCATTCGGTGGGAGGGGAGCGGTGTGCTGCTCATGAAATGATGGCTCTTTAGGGGAAAGGGAGGAGATATTATATATGGACAGTGGAGCTTTAGTATCGATAATCAAGATGCTTTGTTTTGTGCTGTGCTGCTGTGATGACATCATTTCTCTCCACTGTAAATTCTCTTTGTTATCACACGAGGAGTTTTTACTGTTTGTGGTTTATTTTAGTTAAATTATTCCACGAAGATGAAGATATCCTCAAGTTTATTACATGATACAGTCTGAACAAACTGCTCTGAATTTACTTTCAGTCTTATGGCAAAACTGGTACAAGGAAATGACATCACAGCTTTTCTTTAACCCTTTCGGCACAGATGTCGACAAACAGCCTCCAGTGGTGTAGCATCGTGTATGGATGTGTCATTGACACACGTCCAAGTGCTTGTGTTCATTTATTTATACAGATTTACTCGAATGAAAACAGCTTCCACAAAATGTAGCAACAATATTCTTGCTCGTGATAATTTGTTACTTTCAGAATAAGGGCGTGACACAGTATCCGTCCTGTTAGCTCAGTTGGTTGCGCATTAGTCTCTAAACCATGGAGGCATGAGTTTGAACCTCGCATTAACCTCTAATAAACTTAATTTAGTTTAATTCTTTTATTCAATTTAATCAGATTTTTATTTTATTTTTTAATTGACTATTTTCTACTGTAACTTTACTCTATTTTTCGTGCTGTATTTATGTATTTCTTTATGTGTTAAGTTGCACTATGGGTGAATTTTAGCACCCGTGCTATTTTTAATCTGTACAGCACTTTGGTCAACCAGGGTTGTTTTAAATGTGCTTTATAAATAAAGTTTGAGTTGAGTTGATTAATTGGGATCATTTCAATATTTTATCTTCAAATGAAATAGTTCATTCTGTATATTCTGTGTTTTGACACTGTTATTGAAAATTTCATCTTTATTATTACTGAAAATTTGGCTTTTTGAAAATGGATAAAAAATAATTGCAGTAAATTCTGAAAAATATTCAGCGCTGTACGTACTTTTTTCATTTCAGTATTCAGCTCCTAAAGGGTTAACAACATGAGAAAAGCCAGGTTTCATAGACCAATCGAGATCGACCAATCAGAACGTTGTGGGTGGGATTAAAGTTCTTGCGTGTGTAGAAAGTGTGTGTCCATTTCCTCCCTTCATATCCAAATATGGTCACTTCTGGCTCCAAAAAAACCAACTTGGCAACATCCAAAAGCCACAGTCACCTGCTCGATTCACAGTGTGTGGTGTAGACACTGCCGTCAACCATGAAGGGACTCGAACCCTCAATCTTCTGATCCGAAGTCAGACGCCTTATCCATTAGGCCACATGGTCATTGCACAGGTCTCTGTAGTTGACCTGCAGAAACAAACAACTCTTAACTCTACATACTTCTTCAGACTGGGTGGGAAACAAACAAACAAACAAACAAAACAACAACTGCTCCGAGCAACTGCTACTGCAACTTTCATCACTGTTGCCAACTCTCAGGCTTTCTCGCTGTGAGACACTCGCTTTCAGGCGCTGTCTCACGCTCTCATGTTATCCAAAACAAATTTCATGCCAAATAAAAAGACGCCTTAAAGTCACTTCCTTATGAAATAAATAAACAGCCTTCCTCTGCACACGAGACACAATCACAACAATGTTTGCATCATTTTTTATTTCAATTCTTATCAAGTCGATTTACTTACAAGCTCAACAGACATTGACCAAAATGCTGAAGAGTTGCAACAAAAAACAACAATAACACAAGTAAACATGACACTGTTAAGATGGTCCAACTCAGTCTGGTTTAACAGAGTAAAAAGTTGATTTCTGCAGGTCTGAAGCTGTTTCACCGTCGAGGAGCAGATGAAGAAAAAGCTCGATCTCCTTACACTTCAGTCTGTGGATACATTGAATTTCCCCAAAGGGAAGAAATAAAGTTTCCTCTATGCTATTTGATTTTTCGTCTGGACCTGGAGATGACCGGGAGCATGTGATCTGCTGACCTCAGTGATTGTGTAGGTGTGTGTTTTCAGGTGTTTGCACAGAAGACGATAACCTGTTTAAATAACAAAATCTTAAAATCAATTTTAAAAGTAAGTGGTGACCAGTGTGAAGCAGGCAGAGCGTGGTCTCCCCTGGAGGGGCCTGTGAGGAGCCGAGCTGAGGTGGGACATCAGGGACCAACTGATGCTGCTGCACTGGAGTATTACAGCAGTGCAGCCTGGAGGAGATGGAGGGATGGATCATGTCGGCACAGTCACAGGGCTCGAGCTGAGGAGGAGGAGGCTTAACGACAGTTGATGTCAAGGATCATGTGTAGTTGTTTTGTCTTTTTTTTTTTACTTGTTCTAAAAAAAATTTTTAAAAAAAAAGGTCATTTTAGGTGCATCCCTTACTTAAAAATGATGCCAATGCCGAAGCGTAATAGAGTTCAGGAACATACGTCATGCCATGGTGGATTATGGGATACCTCCGCCATGTTTGTGGTCTGTGATGGTGAACAGCCGAATAGCATCAGGAGCCGAAAATGTATATTTGACCCACATAATGTTAATAGTATAACACACGTTTTACAGGATGTCAGTAAAATAAGTGGGGCATCATTTAAAGGTGGATCAGATGTTAACAGCGATTTTAGTGAATTCTCCGCAAACAGTTGATGCATCCACACCTGTAGCTCTGTTTCTGAAAATTACAAATCTGTTACAATGTTTATATATTTATGTAACAGATTAATGTTTCATACGACAGAAAAGGACACGACAACATCGTGATTGCTTGTATGGCTGCAACCAACACAAGGAGGGGCAGGTGTTGTAGTCTCGACCTGAACAGTGGGATAACAACATGATGAACTGATGAACTTCTCCCAGACCAGTGGTGAGACTTACTGTCACATCATCTGTGTCCCATTGTTGATAAAATATAACAAAACGAGCGGGAAGTTTGTGCGCTAAAAAGTGTAGAAATCTAAAGGAAGTGGGCTGCAAATCCCAGAATGCTTTGCAAAGGGACATCACGATCCAGAACTCTATACCCCTGATGGCCACTAGGTGCTGACTCCAAAAACTCCAGTTAACTTCAATTCAACATTTTCCATCATGAAATAATCAGTGAATAAATTTCCCCACAAGTATTTCTGATGAATTCTTCTTATTAGTGATCTGGTGGTCCATAAAAAAAAAATTAAAAAATCAAAAATATAGTACCGTATTTTCCAGACTATTGAGTGCACCTGTGTATAAGCCACTATTGAAATTATTGGAACAGTTTCATGTGGTCCACTCTGACCGGGTCTGATGTGACGAGGCTAAATGTATCGGCGGCACGGAGCTTGCTAGCTTGTAAAAAGCTAACGAGCTAACATGAGCCACACCGGTGTTTAAGCCACAAGGTTCAAAGCGTCGGAAAAAAGTAGCAGCTTACATTACGGAAAATATGGTAATTAAGTAGATATTAGCATTCAAAGATTCATGTTCAGGGGCGTGGTTCAACAAGTCTGGTCTCCAGTGATTCACAGGTGGTTTGGAGGCTCGTTCACTGGTAGGGTGTCAGGTTGTAGGGTTAGCCCCGCCTCCTTGCTCCTCCCTTCATATCCAAATATGGTATCTCCAAGGAAACCAACATGTTCAAATGGATTCACAAACCACAAAACCTAAAATCACACCATATATTACATGTAGTTTTTCTAACTATATCATAACTTAACATATCTTTTAAAATACTTAAAGACAGTAGAAGAGATTTAAAGACAAAAACAGATGTGTTGGATCACCAGTGTGAGCAGTCTCACCTTTAAAAGAAGCATTTCTCCCTCACATCTCAGTCATTGCAGTTTGTTTTCTACGCCTCTTGTTGCATGATGATCAGAAACCCGTCGATACCGCTCCCTCCCGACGTCAGCAGAATATCAAGCTTAATGAAAGACGTGAATCGAAATGTCAATCCAGAGTCTGGTGTTTCACTCGCCTGACGAATAAACACATTTCACTGACAATGAGCAACTTTTAATGGAAAAAAAAATACAAATTTGTGAGTGAATAAAAGGGGGAAAAAAAAGTATGAGTGACCAGGCTCCATTAAAATTCTGAGTTAATTGAACCTTTGAATTGCTGCTTCTTACAAAACACATTAAATAAACATAAAGTGTTAAGTTTTGCTTTCCAATTATATTTGCTCTTTCAAGAAATTTCAGGAGTGATCCTTTGTGTGCGTCGCGGCCGAACCATTAGCGAGTCTGAATAAGCGCGGTGTGAAATTTTTCATTCATCACGCAGCTGTTTTAACACCTGACTGAAGACAGAGGTGCAGATCTGAATCCTGCGGTCGAATCGCTAACGAGCAGCTGAACCCGACCAGCTGACCTCTCTGATTACACCGGGTTAACCACTCGCCGTAATTGGATTTCTGTACAGATTTAACAGCGAGCGTCTCCGTCTCAAAAATTTCCGAAGTTTTAAGCAAATCCTTTTCAGGAGAAATTTGCCTGCACACTGACTATAACCAATGAATTGGAATGTGTGTCAGCTCCTTTTATGCTGAGAGCTGGAGTATTTTCACCATGCCCTTTTCAGCAGCACTGACTTGGAGATAGACTGTCGCCAGTGGCTAGTCTTACAAAGGTGCGCGAACTCAGATTTGCCCTTTTCAATTTCTGTTTCCTCTATAGCGGGAGAATGATGCTGTATGCATTTTCTTTTATGGAGCGCAGTCCTGGAGAGGTGCAGTCTCAGAGTGATATTTTTCTTCTCTTCTTCCTCCTCCTCCTCCTCCTCTCTCATCCTTTTTTTTAATTCCTCCTGTCATCTACCTTAACTGCATCCTCTTAATGTTTTCTGTCTCTTGCACTGTAATTGCCTCAGAGGCATATGTATGCATGATTCACATTAAAGTGAATTACATTTGCCGTGTGCGTTGAATCTGAATGGTTTCATTACAAAAATTCAGTGTTTGGGGGGGAAAAAATAAAAAAATCATTTGTGTTCAATTTCAAGAGTGATTACATCAACTAATGCATGCACATCTAATTTGTAAGTTTATTTCAACGCTGCGGCTGTCAGGCCTTGATTTTCATGCAAATACCTATTTTAACTGGAGCTGGAGTTACATTGTTAATGGAAGATATGTCAATTTAAAATAAAACTTTCATCTCTTAATTATATCCTAATTCTGCTAAGCCTTTCCTCTATGGCTGCTCGGCTCCTGTTGGATATTTTTTTTTTATTCTACAGGCTTTTCTCATAACAATTTCCTCTCCTCCATCATCCATCTCACTCTGTTTTGCTGCCCCCCTCCTCCCTGTTCATCTCAGAGGCATATAAGAAATGACACTGGACAAGTCCTTGCTGCTTTATTAATCCTTTAAGCTTCTGAAGGGAGGCACAAATGGAACTACTCCCATTCAAATCAATGGCAGTAACTCCCAATTGCCGTATCTGTGGACTGCTTAAATGTGTTTCATTTTTTACACACTCGGACCTAAAAAACACACACACACATGCACGCATAGTGTTGAATAGCCTCAGCTCCCTATGGCCTGGGCTCTGCTAACCAGCCTGCTGCAGGAACAATTCATGGGCTGCTCAGTCAAATGGAACTCTAACCCATGGGCCTGTGGAGCAGCCCCAGTCATAAAATACCCTACACACACACACACCAACACACACACACACACTGTCTTCACCCAGACCATAAAATCATTGCGACAGATGAAGGCAGGGAACAGTGTTTTTGTGCTGTTTTGCCCGTCACAGATTTCCATTACAAAGTCCTGCCATGAGTCTGGGAGAGCGAGGGGCCTATTGAAAAAACGGACAGGCTACAAAATGCTGCTAGTCAGAGCCCATCAATGTTGCGTTTTCCCCGCTGAATGGCTTGTCAGTGAAGGGTGGAGATGGGCTTTGTGCGAGAGGTAGGACTGAGCAGTGTTGGGCCAGACAATGGGTGGAGAGCTGATGTCAACTCCACAGAGTGCATTCAGGGTTCATCATCTGGCGTGTTATAAAGCGTCTGAACAAAAAAAAAAAATATTCCTTTCATCTATTCCCAAGCTCTCCTTTTTCTTTCAGCTTTGTTCAGCATTTTCTCCCAATCAATTTTTTGTCGTTATGCTCTTTTCTTGCATAACTGAGAAAAATTGGTCATATATATATATATTGCTCTCTATATATATTAGCGTTATTCTCCAAAATTGTCAGAGCAAATGCCATAATTCTTGAGCAATTTTTTTATCTCCTGAATAGCAGGATTATATAAAGGCTGCCTTAACCGTCGCTTATTTATCAGTGTGTTTGATGGGAGCCAGGCGGGCTTAAGAGAAAATAAATCATATTCCTGAGTTTGAATGAAAACAAAATATCAGCAGAGCAGAGGGACAGCAGGACAATGAAACACAGCCAAGCCCCTGCCTTTTTACATATTAAGAGGCGGCACGCACAGGTACATCTTGGAAAACTTCCCCCGGCAGACAAATAATAGCATCTGTGCACTGTTTGCTTAAGAAAAACCCCCTGTTTGAATTTTCACATTTTCTGGACAAGCAGCTTCCTAATAATGCAAATAATGAGTGTTTGGGGGAAGTTGCTGCTGCAGGGATTGGATGATGCAGAGAAACTTTTTTTGAAGCTGTTTCGAAGCTTGATGTTGGTGTGACCTCACGGAGGAGGTCGGGGTGGTGTGTAGGCAACGCAGATCCCGCCCCCCTCCCATCCGAGGGCCGGGTCACCTCAGGGCGTTTCAGAAACACCACAGCTCGCTGCTTATTGGCTGTTTAGTTTAAATAACTGGAATTCATACGAGAATATACCAACCAGCACCGATATCATTATAAATACCGCCGCTAAGGTTATGTTTTTCGCCTGTTTGTTTGTCTTATTTTACTCATGAAGAAGAATACTCAAGGTAGGAGATCCAGTCCAAAACAAAAACAAACCCAGAAAACCCCCATATTTTTGTAATTGGTGAATGTTTTCAAAACTTTCTCACATATTTGTGGATTTTGTTGAAAATATACACATGATATCTACAGGTGTGCGTCTAGTGTGTCTGATGTTTCCACTGATGCTCAGAGGAAATTAATCCAGATGTAATCCTGGATGTATCAGTGATGAGGCTCATGTAGGAGGGATGTTGTGTTTGTATTTTGTTTCTTATCCACAGCAAACAGTCTGTGGACGACGCTATGTTGGATTTACAGAGCCAGAAGTGACCATATTTGGATATGAAGGGCGGAGTGAGGAGGCGGGTCTGACCCTTGAACCCGAGGACGCTGGTCAATCTGTATGAGACTCGAGTTCACCGGTGAATGAGCGTCTGAATGGTGACCACAGCTGTCAATCAAACTAACCCCGCCCCCAAATCTTCCAAATATTCATTTTAATATGAAATCATTTTCAGATGCAAAACCACATCACAGAGAAGAAGAGTTAACTTTGGATAATGACAATTTACTGACTGAGTATTTCATAATTGACATATTTTTAATTGGTGTTTTTTGAAGCCAGCATCTAGTGGCCATCAGTGGTATTGCACTTCGTTACACTAATGCATTTTTGAGATGGTTGCTTTGTCCTTTCAAGGTTCATGGATCAAGGTTACTTTACTGATACCCATAGGTAGATTTGTTGTGCAGTTTACACCAGGCACAAATATGTAACAAGTAAAAATCAACATGAGCTGTCTGTACAACCATAAAAATGAAAATGGACATAAAAAGATAATAAAAAGAAATAAAAGAGTAGATAAAATAAAACCTCTTGGGTAAAACCAGGGCTAAAAAGAGGTATAAAAGAAAGTTAAAAACCCTTAAAAGAAGTTTAAAACCAGTACAGAAGAAAATTATATTTAGTTGATTTGTCAGGGACCGTGTACAAATACATTCATCTTTAGAAGAAAAGATGCTTTGCTACAGATTTAGCTGTTGCTAATTTGACACAACATTAAAATACACATTACAAATCACTTACATTAACCACATTGTATCACATTATTAACAGTAGCTCATCAGTAACTATTTGAAATTTAAAAATGTATCAGACCATGTGGCTAAAATTCATTCACATACTTGTGTTTTACATGTTACATAAAAGCTACAATCAGCTGTTTTTCTGGACTGATGCTGACACAGCTGTTATCAATGATGTGTTTCTTTAAGTTATGAGAAAGTATTCAACACAAATAAAAAGACTCTCTGTGCAAACGTAGAGGATCTTTTCAGGACAGTATGATTTCTGTGATTTACAGTCGATGCTACAACCTGAGATCATTTATTGACAATCAGATATCAATTACACCATGGTGAGCTTTGCCGTCTTGCTAATGCATAAATTGGGACTTCAACTTATCTCATCAAAAACCAATAATCGATCTTCTTCTGAGCAAGTTCTGAGACTTGAAACTGAGCTGAACAGTAATTTTAAAATGATGCTTGTGGACCTGTCACAGGTCTTTGAAGAGGTGATGACAAACAACCTGTTTTTTATCTGGATGTGAGGACTTGTTGCATTCAGGGGCAGCAGAGGAGAAAAAAAAAAAGGCACCTCGCTGTCAAGTGTGGCACATAAGGGCAAGGTCCCTGACAGGACGCTGACAGAAAGGGCACCGGCAACATAAATCTGTCACGAGTGCGTCCTGTTCGTTTAGGGGCAGCGCTGCGGGGAAGGAGGCGGTTAGCGCTGTCAGCTCGCGGCGAGAAGATCCCCAGTTTATACGTCGGCCTCCATTGAGCCTCTACTGAAGGATGAAAGTGAACGGCTTGTATAACGCAAGACTTCATCTCGGTTACATGACGGATACACGGGACAAAAAAAAAAAAGAAAATTAGAAAACAAAAACACTTTACATCGCTCGGTGACTCTGATTACCGACGGATAATAAAACTCCGCGGAAATCAATTAACATCCCAAACACTGACATTTATTTGGCTGCACACACACACACACACTCATAAACGATTAACACTCCCTCGGTCTGACATTTATTTGGCTATTCATACTCACCGCCTTGCTTCACTCTGTCGCTGGCCCAAGTGAGAAATGAGCAGCCTGATCAATGGGACATTCATACAGCGGTGTTGCATTCGAACGACCCTCCTCCACCCCCTCCACCCCCGCCATGTGAAATGACACAGCAGCCTCCACGGCGCCATAAATTTCCCCTTGTTTAAACACTTTTCCCTAATTCTTCTGGGAAGCTTTTGTCCTTTATTTAACGGATGTGAGGATATAAAGAGGCGAATGTTCAGGTCGTGTTTTTTCTTCCTTGGGGATATTCAAGCTTTTTGCCGAACTTACACGAGTGTCATGTGCCACATATGGAGACCATTAAAGATGATACTTGAGACCGCCGGTGTGTGTTCAATAAGAGCACTGTGCATTGTGTGTGTGTGTGTAATTGTGCCATCAGATTTTATCTACTTTCCCACAGATTCACAGCACAATTGTGTATGAAATAGAAATAAACTGTGGATTATGGTGCTCTATGTATGGGCAGTAATGGGCTGGCCTCTGGACGGAAATATTTCAGGAATCAACAGTTTGCGGTTGGGTTGACCGGCACTTAAGGGTTGTTGCAGTTGTGGGAATGTGTGGGCGGGATAATGGGAGCAGGAAGGAGAGGAGGAATTAGCGAAACACACACAGGAGGAAGAGGAGGAGGAGGAGGAGGAGGAAGTCGGGGTCTTTTCAGGTCCAAACAAAAACTGAGAATTAAAAATAAAAACCCTTCCCTTGGTTTAACCTTCAAACTACAGTCGCCGCCAAATTCACTTTCATGCCTCGTGAAGCGGCGCACAAAAAAAAAACAGTGGAGAAAAAAAGAAAAAAAAAAAAAAAACGCCGCTTCTTCCGCATTCGGGTTAATTTGAACGATATATTTCTGTCTGAGATATGGGTGAGCTGAAACAGAAGTTGGAGTTTGAAGACAAATAGCTTCAATTTACAGTAGCAAATTAAAAGTCTTATCTCGAGCAGTCAGAGCGTATTTCCATTTCCCTTTACATTAAAGAAAATCCCTGAGAAGTCGTCCAGGAAGTGGGAGGAAGTGAAACTTTGAGATGAATGTCGAACCGGCTTCGTCATGTGTGGACGGGTCAGAGAGGACGCCCGGTGTGTGACAGGACTGAGACACACACCTGCTAATGACTGTGCTGGATGAGCTGGAGTACAGTCGCACCACACACACACACACACTCTCATCCTGACCTCTCTTTACTTGGATAAATAATTGATGTCTCCAGTTAAAGTGTCAGAGCAGGAGTCGTAGCCAGCACTTATTTATTGTCTTCCACATCATTAACAATGTCTCCCTCTCGTCCCTCCTCTGTCTCTCTGAGCAAACACCGGGATTTGCTTTCATAATAAACACGTGGCTGTTTAAACTCGAGGCTCTCCGAGGACCCCGCGGCAATAAAAGCCTCGAAACGACGCTCGGGGAAATTAAGCTTATTTATAGCAAGGAAATCAAAAACGACATCAACGTATTTTCATTTGTGATTGTGGTTTTTTTTGGTTGCGGGGACTTTATGTAAGCATTTAAATTAGGCCCACTGCAGCAACACAGACATCACTCTGACATGAACGTGCCGCAGATTTTGCAAATATTCGCCAACGAAATGAATGATTGAGAGGCTGCAAAATGTAATTCAATCAGCAGAGACGGCTTTAATAGGCACGGGGGAAAAAAAAACAACATTGATTGAAAGTTGATTCAATCTGGTTTTACTGACAAACAAAACACCCATCGCTACACTCCCAACACAGACTGAGTTTTCATGCTGCAGGATAAATTTTGGCATCCATAATCCAGAGCTGGAAGCAGCTCACTACAGGTGCAGCTAATTTGATTGATAAAGGAGGATGGTGATTAGTCATTGGCTCCCATGTGGGTGAGGGAGAGGAGTGGCAGATTGTTTTCTTCTTTTTTGGTCAAGCTGTATTTAGATCTCTCTTTGATGGTTTTATTTAAAGTTTTATTTCAATAACAAGGTAATTCAAACCATAAAGCAGATCTACAGCATATGGAGGCACATAAACACAAGGTAATCATGAAGGACAGTATAAAAATGAGATAAATATGGAATAAAATGATAGTTAGTGATGCTACAGCAGAGTTTTTACATTAATAGGAGAGTTCGTGTGCTGGTAAAGAAATATAATTTTTCAATAATAGTCATTTTTGGGCATTTTGTGGAGACAGCTTATACTGAGATTCAAGCCTGGGGCTGGGTGTTTCCCATGGAAGCAGATGACTGACAAGCGGCGTTGCAAAGAGACAAGCTGTCAGCTTCGGTGTTGTGAGCTCAACAGTGTCGCTTATCAAATAGTATCTATTTAAAGTTGTCTGTTCCCGTACGATACTCCACGTTTGAGAAGGAAAAGGAAGAAGTTTGTCTGCCGTTCATGAAGTGGAAGCTAGTTAGCACGAACTTACTGATGTAAGCAACGACTCCCGTGAGGTGTTTGTTTGATGTGGCATTATGTGAGCATGCTGTGAAGCTGCAGCCATTAGAGAAAGTAGCAGCTATCTGTCTTCACCTGGTGGATAACCACTGGCCAGTAACTACACAAACCTGCCCCATTGAAATTAACACAGTGTATGACTCCCATATTTCCTCAAATGCTACTAGGGGCTTTATTCACCTCATCTGCAGGAGGTAATAATAATTTGAGTCCAGACTCAAAGCGCTTGTACAGAGACCATTATTCATTCACACCCATTCATACCGGTGGTGCTAAGCTAAGCTAGCCACAGCTGCCCTGGGGCAGACTGACGGAGGCGTGGCTGCTAATTTGCGCCTCCAACCACCACCAACCCATTCATCCAACATTCATGCAGGGCAAGGTGGGTAAAGTGTCTTGCCCAAGGACACCCTGACAATGACTGGGAGGAGCGGGAATCGAACCACCGACCCTCCGGAGGTAGCAGGTCTCTATTTGCATTAAAAGCAGGACTTTACTTATTATTGATTGTATTTTGAGGAGTGGAGCAGTAAACTTTGTGCATTTCAAAGCCCTGTAGCCTCTCAGTGGACAGAAACCCTTCATTTATGAACAGGGCTTTTATTGTGAAAGGCTTCCATGTTCACCATTGAGCATCAGTTTTAATTGAGGAAATAAGGTGTTTCAATGCCCATGTGATCATTGTACAAGTAAAGTACTAAAACTCATGACTCCTAGTGGGTGATCTATCTATCTATCTATCTATCTATCTATCTATCTATCTATCTATCTATCTATCTATCTATCTATCAACACACCTGAAAAGAAAATTTTTTTTCATCATAATGGATACAAGACAATGCGCGAAAAAACTTCCACCAAAACTGACATTACATCATGCTCTATCTTTGTTGCTCATT
>OOFC01049627.1:21170-31749 GCA_900323345.1 Pseudochromis fuscus
TTAGGGGTTTTTTTATGTATGAGGTTTTTTGGCCAGATTGCAGTGGTGTAATAAGCAGTGACAGATGAGATCTGGCCTTGGCACATTTTATTACTTCCCTCAAGCAACTCCTCTCTCTGGAGTGTGTGTGTGTGTGTGTGTGTGTGTGTGCGCTTCACATTCACAGTCTACGAATGTGTGTGTGAACTTATTGTTATGCTGCATCAGCCCTTACTGCACTGAGACCCATTTCTCACACAGACTCTATACATGAGCGACATGCTACCATAAAACACAGCACACACACTCTCCTCTCCAGCCCCTCTAAAGCTGTTCCTGTGTGTCTCGTTCTTGCTCTCTCAGCCTCACTCATTCACTCTGTGCTGCCTGAATATTACTTCTGTGCTACACTGACATCCCCTTCTCTCCTTCACTTTGAGGCCAAGTCTTTTTAGCTGCAGCTTTTCAAATGAGAGTTATATTTAGTTTTTGAAAGACACCTCACTGGCACGCTGTAATAATAGGCTGATGACAGCATTTACATTTTAATATCTTAAATTATGCAAGTTCTAAAACACCACAGGAAAATCTGCATACATATATGCTAAGCACGGGGCACAGAATTGAGTGGGCAGTCCACTCTACAGCCTGACAAGATAATTATGAGTGGATATGGAGTTTCAGCATCAGAACAGAATTAGATTTTTCTAAAACAAACCCAGAATCTGCATCTGCACTAGTGCCCAACATGCTGTATGTTGGGACTCTTAGGGATTTTTTTAATGTTCATTTATTGTTTTTGATACAGAAAATAAATACTTCATTCAGTCGAGTTTGCATGATGACTTTCTTGTTGAGTTTATATTTTGTCTTGTCTTGTTTCTGGCAGCATTATTCAGAGTCTAGGTTGGATCCATGGACTGGATATAGAGCAGCAGTCTGGTGTCAATGCTAAAGTGCAATACCTCCAATGGCCACTAGATGCTGATTCTTAAAAAACAAAAAATAAACCTCATTTTCAATCGTGAAATACTCAGTCAGTACATTTTTACACAGGCCCTTGTGAAATCATTAGTTAAAGTGGACTCTTGAGGTTAGATAGATGATTTTATCTGTTGAATCATCTGAAGTTATTTCATAATTAAGTAGATTTTAGGCTTATATTGAATATATTGGAGTTAGTTGATTCAACTCAAATCTCCTTACCATTGGACAGTGTCCTCAAGTGTAAGTCCCGCTCCTCACTCCTCCCTTCATATCTAAATACACTGTGTATACACTGTGCAATTATTAGTCAAATCAAATCTTATTCTTCATGATTAATTTTATTATTGAACAAAAACAATACTGTCAGTCAATCCAAAATGTTATTGAACCTCTCACTTGTATCATTAACGAAGGAAAAGTGAGTTTTGTGTTTGTAAAAGGAAAATATTAGTGTGTAGAATTGTGAGGAAAATAATTAATTATCATTTTTTTCTAACCCACTTCTTTATTTAAGTATGACATATAAGTAACTCAAAATGACAATTACATGACATTTTTGCCATTTTAAAAATATTTAGTGACAAATATAGCCACCTTTTTTTCAGTAACTGCTATGAGCCTTCATTCATGGAGTCTGTCACTTTCTTTATCTGCTTACGATCAACTTTTGAAGCAGCAACCACAGCCTCCAAGGCCCACAAGTTCTCAGTAGGATTTAAGTCGGGTGAGGAAGGGGTCAGGTCAATATTCGGCCATCTTTGAGGCCTTTCCTGGCTGTCGCACAGGGGGAGTAGATGGATGTGTGTGATGGAGATTGTTCTACATGAAGGTCAATGATGCAGACTTCTACCTGTACCACTGGAGAAGGTATCTTCCAGAAAGTTGTAGTGTGTTTGGGAGTTGATTTTCAGTCTATCTTCAACCTGAAAAGGTCCAACCAGCTCCTCCCTCAAGACTGCAGCCAATACCAGTACCATCCGCCACCTTGCTGATGCCTAACCTGAAGTGATGCTTCATGTCCATTAGTGGTCGAGCTACGGGCTCATTCATCTGATCCATCAGGAGTCATTTTCATTTCACTTGTACATAAAACCTTTCAAAAATCTGTCTGCAGGTCTTTCTTGGCCCGATCTTGACACTTCATCTAGTGAATCTTTAGGATGATTTAGTGGTGGTCCTGTTTGAACCTTCCTTTACCTGTGAGCACCTGACACTTTGCACTTCTAGTCACTGCAGGGAAGTTGCAGTTCAGGACAATGGAGGCACTGAAGGATAACTGCTTCCTGGTAGCTTCACATTTAATTCTTCTCAAGTCTTTTGTAGTTAATTTTCATCTTTTCTTCTCCGTGAGATCCCTGTGACCCCGTTGACTGTTGGCAACAAAATGTTTGATTGTCCACTGGTCATGTCTTAAAAGTTTAGCTAGTGTGTTGGATCCATTTGGAAAGGCATTTTACAATTTTTGATTTCTCACTTTCAGTTAAATTTTTTTTGTCCCATTTTACCTGAGATTGTGAAGCTGCCCAGTAATTATGCAGACATTGATTTAAGATGGTATTCATTTCAGGATTCACCCCTCCTCATTACACAAATATACACCTCCTGACAATGCTTAAATCCAATATGCCTTCCACCGTATGTGATTTGGATTTGGAAAATGTGCAGAGACATAATATATGATAAGGACAAAGTGCTCATTTGTCTAAAAGTGTCAAATGGTCAAAAAGTCAAATGCTAAACTCCTGGCTTCAAAATTCAAGTCCACAAACCGATGGTGACATCAACTTAGCTTCATCCATTCTACACAGTCCATGGTTGGATCCTAAAGCGCTGCATACAAATAGTGACCAACGGAAACTTTATTTAAATTGCTGTGAGTTGTTGTGAGTTTTTTTTGTTGTCATATACTGTATGTACCTGATATGTGAGGCAGCCTGAAATAAAAATATTGGGTGCTTATTTAAGATAATCTTACAAAGGAGGAAATGTTGGTCATAGAAGATTAGTGGAAGACCTGAAGATGGATGAATGAAACACAGGAAACAATAAAAAGAGTGAGAGAAGAAGAATGAGGAGAAGGATGGGAACACAGAGTACATATACTGCTCAGTAAAAGGTCTGAAGTAGCTGTATTTATGGCTTTGTGTGTATGAGGCTATAACTGGGACTCCTGGGAAACACACAAACACACGCACACCTCATCTGACCATGGTAGAAGCAAGGCAACTCTCTATGGAAAAGTATGTTATGTTGTTTATTACCTATATAGAGCGATGATTTATCACTCATAGACTACACTGACACACACACGAACATCTGATGTGGTGTGTGTGTGTGTGTGTGTGTGTGTGTGTGGAGCCAGTAAATTTACACCCCTGCTGAAAACTGTTTTGGCTTCAATTACAGGAGCAGGAATGAGGAGTGTGTGCGTTTGTGTGTGTCTGTTGGTGTAATCGTCTGTGTGTGTGTGTGTGTGTGAACTCTCATTTTTTGGTTGTTATAATTTTCAGTGTGTCTGGTTTGTTGTGATATAGTTTGTGTCTGTCTGTGTGTGGGTGTACTTCTGTGTGTGCACAGATGTGTGTTGTACATGTGTGAGTGTAAGTTCTTGTTTGTGTGTAGGAGTAATTTATTCTCACGTCTCTTCTTTATATTTATTGGCCATCTGTTGAGCAGCTAAATGGGAAGCAGACACCATCAAACTATCGTACCTTAGCAAATAGAAAAGTTGTCACTCTTCAAACTTTTTTCATGGGAGAAAGTAAATCATAAGCAGAAGTGCAACTCACTTTTTCTCCTGAATAAATGACCCAAGGAAGGAAGAAGTCAAGGGAAGAGGGAGGGAGGAGATTACAGACTGAGTTATAACATAATTCATCCATTTAAAAGAGAAAAAGAGGCAGTTTCTGTTGCTCACATGGCCACCCTGTGTTGAGGTTTCAGACTTAGCCCAGCAGGATTATGTGGACTGCCCACCCCTCACCTAGCTCAGGTCCTGGTGACCCTCAGGGTAAACACTATTTGGTCCATTTTCTCTGTAGTGGTTTCCAAGTCGGGTTTGTCTGGATCTTTACTCCAGACTAGGGCTGGGTGATACGGATCTGGGGTCTGATCTCCAATGAGACTAGCCCTGAACTCGTCTCATACACATTGGACAGTGTCCTTGGGTTCAAAGGTCAGACCTGCCTCCTCACTCTTCCCCTCAAATCCAAATATGGTCACTTCTGGCTTCAAACAACCAACATGGTGACGTTCAAATGCCAAACTCCTCTCTTCAAAATGTGAGTCCACAAAACAACGGATGGCATCATGTTAGCTTCGTCCATTCCACACACACTCTGTGGCCTTGACATCCAGGAGGAGTTTATCCAGGAGTGAGGGGAGGAGTGGCTGTGAGATTCACTGCAGGCCAGTGGCAGCAGTAATGTGGTTGCTGTACTGGACTGTGGTGGTGAGAGGGAAGCAGAGCCGTAAGGTGAAGCTCTTTATTTACCGGTCTGTCCCTGGGTCATGAACCAAAATCATGACAAAGAGGGTGATAGGGTGACTAGATTTGCTGTTTCATTGAGAGGAGTCAGTTGAGCTGGTTTTGGCATCTAATTGTGGTGACCCCTGGGCACCTCCCCTTTGAGGTCTGTCAGGCACAACCAACCAGGAAGAGATGGTGAGGTTTGCCCAGGACTCGCTGGTGAGTTATCTCACACTGGGCCTGGTAGTGACAGGGGATCCCCTGCACGAGCTGAGGAAAGCTGCAGGAAACAGGGATGTCTGGGATTCTCTGCTCTCACCATTGTCACCTCGATTTTAGGTTAAGCGGTTTAAGATGGACGGAGGAAATTATATATATAGATATAAATGCAGTAATGGAAAATACAAACATGTATTGTGTTTTTTCCTTCCTACAATAGCATGTTCGTGTGTGTGTGTGTTTGCCTTCATGCAGCATGTGAAGTCATTAAAATACTGTGTGTGCATGTGTTAGTATGTTCAGCCTTATCTCTCCAGCATTTCCCTGATCTGCCATTGTAGCTGGCAGTGCCATGGGCGCTACCTAATTAGCTTAGGCTTTGTAAAATCACACACACACACACACACACACACACACACACACAGCTTAGGGTAATGACTCTAAGTCCATCATGAATGCAGCTACAGACAGTATAATGTGAAGAGAGAATAAAAACCATTTGTTTAATTGACTTAGATTGGCTGCGTGTGTGGGCTCATGGGGAGAGGTAAAGAGAAGAAGATGAAGAGGGAAGAGGAAGGAGGGTAGGAAATGATTGACTTGGGGGATAGAGAAGGAAAAAGGAAGGTGGACGAGAGTCGACAGAAGGAAGGGAGAGGGTGAGGAAGGAATTGAAAAAGATGGAAACAGTCAAGGGCAAATTACAGGTTGAGGAGATAAGAGATGAAGTGAGAGACTACGAGTGAGGGAATGGAGAGATAGCAAGAAACAAGGATAGTACGGGGAAATCAAGACGAGATTGTAGAGGGTTTGACTATAAATTGGATATATTTGAATAAATCTTGCGCGGTTGCGTTAATTCTTCAGAGTGTTTTGAACAGCAATATGTTGCTGGAGATAGGCGTGCACACAGTGTGTGTGTGTTGCAGTGTTGTGTGAGTTGGGGGCAGGGTTTGCTTAATGAACAGCTTTTGGCTCCAGCTGCAGCAGTTGCTATCTCTCGTCTCCTTTATCATCCCTCACACTGTCTCTGCTCTCTCCTCTGTCGCTCCAGCATTTACAGTAATTACTGTTTCTTTGGTGGTTCAAAGGGATTTGTACAGGGATAGACGCTGATAACATACCAGAGTGTGAGTGTTTGTGTATTTTGTCTGATTTCCTGAACGTCCTCCAGAGGGATGTTCCAGAAAGTGAGATGCCCGAGTCAGTTTATCTCACAAATTAACCTTTCAAACCAACACGATGACCCAGCAAAGATCTGTGTCTGCTGTTGGAATTAAATGGTCTGCATGTGTCCCAACATGACATCATGAACCCTCTCCTGGCCCTCATGAAACTGCTCAGCTTTGTAATAAAAGGTAGTTTAATACAATGTTTATTGACCATAGACCATATTGTAGATGCTGACAGTGACTCCTACTGTCGTGCTCATGAATTTCGTAGTCCACTTCTTCAGCTGTAAATATATTTTTACATAGTTATACTGTAAACAAGGCACTTGAAAGGAAATAAAGAAATCCAATGAAGTTACAGGATTTTTGTTGAATCCCCAAATAAGGATCTGATTTGTGATTTATGTGATTTAATTCTGTGTTTTCTTTTAGAGTTCACCACAGAGGGCAACGTAATTATGAACATTGTTGCATTTTTCCTGCACTCCACAGTCACTTGCCCTCCATTATAGCCTTTGGGTTTATCGTGGCTAATCATGGCTCAACCCTGTGGTTCATCAGCTCCTGTCCTCAGGATCCTTTTACACTGCACACATAGTTAATCTGCAACTCAGTATTTAGCCTTCATCATTTATGTTTATGCAAATGGTCTAATTCCAAATCATACAAACTTGAGTGCTGATTTAATCATTTTTGGGTTTTATGTATTTGTGTAACGAGGGACACTGTGTCCACTTAAAGGGATTAATGCCTTATGTTTTTAAAACATTAACTTGTAAAATGGATACAACACTCTTGAAATAACTAAATTATTGAGGCACCAAACATGTTGTTTAACAGTAAACTGGGTGGATGAAACATGGAGGGGAAGAACGGACCAAATTAACTGCACAGGTTATTAAACTTAAAGTTAAACCTGAAACTACCAGAAAGACATTATCCACCATTATCGTAATCATTGTGGGCGGCTGTGGCTCAGCTGGTAGAGTGGGTCGCCTATGAATCATAAGGTTGTGGGTTCGATCCCTGGCTCCACATGTCGAAGTGTCCTTGGGCCTTGCATGGCAGCTCTGTAGCCATTGGTGTGTGAGTGTGTGTGTGAATGGGTGAAGGAGTTGTCTTGTAAAGTGCTTTGGGACCTAGATAAGGTCAAGAAAGTGCTATATGAATGTACTCCTTTACCATTTACCATCATATTCCACAATTGCAACGTGTGAAGTTTCCAGAGACATGGCAGACGTTAGGAGTCTGTAACACGACCAAATCATGACCGAGGCCAAGAGGACAGATTGTTTAAAGGGTTGATGAGAGAGACTCTTAATGGAGATGGGCCTGTGGACCTAATGGTACCTCCAGTCAGATGCCAGCAAAGTGAAGAAGTACCCTGATATGAGCTGATCATCCCTAATCACAGATCAAACATCTTTGTTAAACACTCACGTTTTCTGTTCAGTAATATTTCAGATTGATGGAGAACACTGTATACACACAGAGTGTTGATGCTAGGCTGTTTAATAAAGGCTCAGGCTATCAGTAAGTGAACAGCCATGTTGCTTGTTACTGATAATGTAAAAATTGTAACTTGAGCTGATAATTATTTTGTTCACATTTGACAAGGAACAGTCAAAAAGCAGCATATCTGACCTGCAGTTTATAGCTGACACAGTGCATCCAGCTCCTCTGTACAGAATCACTTATTACTGTCTGACTTGATATTTAAACATTTTCTTTGTAATGTTTGTATTGTTCACTTATACATTTTCAAAATACACATTTTGTTCCCTTATTTACCCTCTATCCCCCACATGGCTTGGTAAAGCTGTAACTGTTGTACTTCCAAAAGGTGAGTAGTAAATCTGGATGGGGAGGAGCGGGGCTTTTATGAGCCATAATGAATTTATAATCTTGCCATAAATACACACACACACACACACACACACACCTGTCTGGAGCTGGCTGGCCAGACAAATATGAGACCGACCATCATGGGACATTTTTTAATCTTTTCATATCAGGTGGACTGGCCCCCTGGGTAAACAGACTGCAGGTAGTCCAGATGGCCAGCCTGCCACTGATAGCAGCATTTATTTGTTGTATTTCACGGCTTATTTAAGTGTTTGTTTATAGCGTATGTACAGGCTCCGGCCCCGTAGGTTATCTGGTAATCGTCTGAATGATTATGAGGATCATGCTTTGAAAAGCCAGTGAACACAATGTACAGTCAGAAATCTCTTCAGTCTCCAGACGTCCTGAGGAAAGAGCGGACACAGGTTATTCTTTGCATTTTTTCTTAGTTCTTTTTGGAGATCCTGACTAACATTTCAGCCTTATGTGACTCGCTGACTCATTCTGTGCAGTTCTCTGTAAAGTCATTCAACCTTGTGTCCACACTAAATGTGGGAACAATGTGTTCACTCTTGAAAATATATATTCTCAACAAGGTTTCTGCACTTTACAAAGTCCAGGCTCAAGAGGAATTTTTTTTAAATAACTAATCTCTGAGTTATAAGATAAATACTCTCTCTGTCCCCGGATTTCCATATATTATAATAGCTTTCTATAAATTGCATGTGGTATTTTTGTGTAGTGATATCATGGGGTGAGGAATCAACAATTTACTTTCTTAGCTCATTTTTAAGAATTACAGTAGGTCTTTTGTTGACACCAGGCAATTAAGCACATCTCCCATGTAAATACTAGCAGTGTGGACACATAAAAAACCCCCACTGTTGTTTGTGGTAATTATGCATTTCTCAACATTATTTTCTTTATTATTAATAAAATGTCACTTGTTGTGTCTTAAAACCTGACAGTGGAGTCTTTCTGTGAAGGTTTCTACATGTATTAGTTCAGTTTCTCATTTACAGTGTGTCACAGGTTATTAGGAGTTATTTTTCTACACAGTGTACAGAACACATCATTTGAATATTTATATTTATTCTGGATCATTTGTGCAGTATCAGTGAGGACGGTATTGGTTTCAAAGATGCTGAACTGAAGAAAGTCTGGTTAGCATGCAGTGTTTGGTTCATTAAGCTGGATGTAAATGTTATATTTCACATGTAGCCACGGTTCAGGTGCCATCACAGGTTCATCTGGTGCATCCTGTTCAGCTGTCTGCGAGTCATTAGCCACTTATGTAAAACTTCAATGTCTTGTGAAACAAAGACGCTGCAGCCTGTACAACATCCAGCCAAAATATGCTTAACCATCAATCCTTTTATTTCCATGCTGAATATAAATGAGTTTCCTCAGGGTTCATTCCCTCAGTCTCCCTCTCATCTGCCTCTCATCTCCTTTTCTCTGCCTCTTCTTAAACCACAGCCAAGCACGAAGCTCTCAGTTCTGCTCAGGGACAGTCAGACACACCTTTTCTGACTTTCAACTCAGTCCTCTGTGTGTGTGTGTGTGTGTGTGTGTGTGTGTGTGTTTATGCCATTTGTGAGTTAGAAAAACTTGGAAACTCCAAAAGCATATTTACTGCACCTCATTATGAAGAGGATTATTTGTGGAGTCAGAAACCAGTGAATAATAGTGCGTCTGTTCACGTTTAATGTGCCCTGAGTTGTTGTCCCGGACTGGCTGCAGAGACGAGAGCTCGGTCGCTTTTGTATCCGTGGTTTCCGTTCGCTCCTTTTTAATGGGCGCTCGTGCTGTGCTTCCTCTTGTTAAACATCAGCAGCTCATCAGGAACACAAATAACACTGTGGATGTGAATGTGGATGCAGATACGCACACGTACATTTTCTTCATTGTCTCATGTTTGTGCTTCCTGTGTGCAGACAAAACACAAATCAGACTTTGTGTTGTAAATAACTGTGAGAGCAAACTGTAATTACTTTCCAGATACTGAGTTACTGTGTGATTGTCTGGAAAATAAAAATGCTAACAGCTGTTTTATGAAGATAACACATTCAAAAAAACAATCAAGTGACTGACCTGCTTCCACTATATACATATATATATACATACTTTCTTAAATAAATAGCATTTTGAGATGTACACTTACTTACTTTGGTTTTACCTTTATATCAAACATGGTATTACTACCAGGTGTGTGGTTAGCTCACCTCAGCAGGCCTGGCTTAGTGAGATGTGACAAAATAACCATCTGTAAAGCTCTTGGATTTACACATTGTATCTTCTTATTTAGTGTAAATGTGTAAAAAGGACATGTTCTGGGTTCTGATGTGTGTTTTGGTGTTTGGATGAATTGAGGGGCTGCATGAAAGACCAGAAGAAGATAAATAAGGATCGATTTGAACTGTGAATTATGCAAAGCCTCTCTAGTCCCAGAACAATAATAATATAGAGCCAGAAATGAATATAACAGATTCCCTTAAAGTCTCCACTGGTGATAACAAGATTGCAGGAAGTAGAGATTTTTTTTTTTATTATTATTCTTTTGATAGAACAATCTCATAGATCCTGCTCTGTGGGTTTCAGTCTTTGTAGAAAACAAAGAGAAGTATTGTTCTTTTCATCTAACTCTCAGCATGAAAACAAATAACTGCATGTCTCAAAACATTTTTTAAAATCACATTTTCAAATTGTTACTCATTTTATACAGTGGAAACAAAATGTCACCGTTTGATAATTCTTAAAAATGGAAATCACAAGAGGGGGAATGATAGAAAACACTTGTCCACATACACCCTCCTCTTCCTCCTCCTCCACCTCTT
The DNA here is from genome assembly GCA_900323345.1 of Pseudochromis fuscus. Classification (NCBI taxonomy): domain Eukaryota; kingdom Metazoa; phylum Chordata; class Actinopteri; family Pseudochromidae; genus Pseudochromis; species Pseudochromis fuscus. Next base: position 31,679 of record OOFC01049627.1, read on the forward strand.
CCTCCTCCTCCTCCTCCTCAGAGTGGACTCCTCAAGAATCTGCACACGTTTGCGCTTTTCTGTAATGTCAA
>OOFC01049628.1:0-23150 GCA_900323345.1 Pseudochromis fuscus
CACATTTTGAAGCCATAGTTTGGTATTTGAAGATCACCATGTTGGGTGTTTGCAGCCAGAAGTGACCATATTTGGATATGATGGGAGGAGTGAGGAGGCGGGTCTGACCCTTGAACCCGAGGACACTGCTCAATATGTGTGATACTATTTCAGTGCTGCTCTCATTGGAGACCTCTCTATCACGCTAACCACGCCCTAAATATTCCTCTTTTTGAATCATAATATCTACTTCATTAGGATTTTTCTGATGGACCATCAGATCATTGATAAGAATAATTAACTAGCTAACAACATCAGAATGACTTCACTGAGTATTTCATGATTGAAAATGATGATTTTTGAATTGAAGTCAGTTGGAAGTTTTTTTGGAGGCAGCATCTCGTGGCCGTCGGTGTAATTGCACTTTTTTGCACTTCCACATTGGCCAGCTGCTTTCTTCATTTCTATGTACAGTCTGTGGCAGATGGTTAGCTGAGCATAGCTAACCAGTATGCCTGTCAAAGAACAGACTATTCATCGTGTCATTGCCTTCACCACCTGACTGGTGAGGTACACGATCCTTTTTAAATGGAAACTAGTGTCCTCTCCGACTCATAATAAATGGGTGCAAGACATTTTACAATGTTTGCAATTGGAGAAGCTAAGGTTCTCACAGAAGGGATCTTTAGCATTTTTTAACAAGACCTGGGGCTCCCTAATAAACCTTATAAGAGACAAGCTGCCTATCACTCATGATGATGCTAGAGCAGGGGTGGGCAATCCTGATTCAACACACCTGATTCAAATGACCAGGATCATTATCAGGCTTCTGCAGAGCTTGATGATGAGCTGGTCATTTGAATCAGGTGTGTTGGAGGAGGGACACATCTAAAACATGCAGGATAGCGGCCCTCGAGGACCAGGATTGCCCACCCCTGTGCTAGAGACACAACTAGAGCAGAATTAATTGCTGGAGAGAGATCCCCTCCTCTTTCTTTTTCATTTTATTTAATTCTTTTTTAAAAATTATTTTCTATTTTATTCAATTTTCAAGTTTAACTTCATTTTATTTAGTTTTTTTATGATGTTATGATTTTATATATATTTATTTTTTTTTTCTCACAGTCTGTTGAACCGATGTGTAGCCTATATATACATGTTGCTGTTGTGTAGCAGTTGCCAATGGACAACTACCCAAGGAAGTTGCAGATGCTTTGTTCTTATTCCCATGTGGCCTCATTTTGTATCGTCTGTAAAAAGTTACTAAAAAGATTTGGGAAAAAAGAACAGACCATAAAAGCCATGTCATAGTCCGTCATCTCTATTTTTATCCAGTGTTGATGAGTGAGCTGTGGAGATGCTAGTGTTTACCTGTAGATGGAGCAATGTTTGGCATTTCCCACTGTTTCTAGTCTTAATGCTAGCTAAGCTTCATATACAGACATGATGGTATTGTATAAATAAACATAAATACTCCTTCAATGGCTGGCTTCAAAAATATCAACTCAGTTTGTTGTGAATGAAGAATCTCACCGAGACACTGTTAAGACACTATTTTGTTGTATTTTTAAATCCACTGACAAAACAAACTTTCCTCTTCAGTTGTTATTTTTGAGTTATTGTATCATTTGATTCTTGTCTCCATATCGCTCATGAAACAATGTAAATTATCTCAGCATTGGAAGAAAGAGTAAAGAGGATTTGTGGCTTTAAAGAGAGGACATTAAAAAGCATGTTTGAAAGCAAGAGAGAGAAACAGCTGAAGCTTTAGAAAGAAAAAGTTGGCAAGGAAGAACCGTGTATATCCTGCCCCGTGTGTGTGTGTTGTGTGAACAAGCCAGACTTATATCTTAAGGTCTTTCCAGGTCGTTGTGGTTTATTAGTATTTCAGATTTAGAATTCAACATAATAGGCTGTGGGTGGATGTGGTCCAGCTGCATCAATCTGCCACACAATGTTATATCTACTGTGTGTGTGTGTGTGTGTGTGTGTGTGTGTGTGTGGTGATGAGATAACCAAACCGGCAGTTAAGTAATTCAACCTCACTCAAGTGCTGAAACAGCAGTTGAAGTTGTCCACTTTGTTTACCTCAATAAAAGCAGCCGGGCAGTCACTGAACCTCCTCTGCAAAGCAACACTCAGTTCAAAGACACGAACCTTTAGATCCCTCTTTAAACATAAAGAAACAGTTGGCTCTTGGATTAAATTTTCAAAAAAACACTTAAAAGTGATGTATGTGGTTAAGGCTGATGTTGACTTCCTCCTCAACAAGCGTACTCGATGTTAAGCTAACAGTTTTCACGGGGTCCCTTGAGTCGTGCGTTGCTCAACACTTCAAAGTCCTGGTGGCTTTGCAGACTGGAAACCGTCACTAACGACCATCATCTCTGGCCTTGGATGGCTTACACAATTTTGGCCTCTTTCATCGTCTCCGGCTTTACCAGCCCCATAGGTGCTATCCGGCCTGACGTCCTGCAGTGAAAACCCAACCACGGTGTCATCGCTGCCGGCGTTGATGGATGAACAGTAGGCACATAAGGACAAAGGCGAGATGAGAGGAGTAGGGGGGGAGGGAGATGTGGATGGAGGTGCTCTCCACACTACACTAGTTCATGCGATCGCTTGCTGCTCCGCCGACATGGCTATAAACTCTCGACAAAGACAGTAATTGGTGTGTCTGCATGAAAGAGATTTATAAAAAGTACAGGAGCCTCTGAACCTCCCTGTGTCTTTTTGATTAAGGGATCCTTCTGAAATCAGCTGTAGTCGGCTGAAAACGGGCCGGAACGAAAAGCTGGGACCAATTGGGCGGCAATAATTTTACATTAACTGTCTGAAGTTGAGGGGAGTGTGAATAGTGAGGATATAATGCTTATTATTTCCTTCACTGGATGCTACATACAGTGCAAGACAGGCTGTAGTTTCACCTCTCTATTAAACGCAGTCACGTGTGTGAGGATTTGAACGTGCCTGCAAATGTGCGACTGAGTTGTCTCTGTTATCTGGCTCCATACTGCTGTATACTGCATGTGTGTGTGTGTGTGTGTGTGTGTGTGGGGTGATATCTGCATCTGGGAGTGTTTATCAAGGTCTGGCTCCTTCAAGACTCGTCATGATGAGTAGACGAGGTGCACATTGTGAGGTCATCAGCTTGTGCACAGTTTGAACCCGGAGCAAGAAGAGACTGATTTATGGCTGCTAACAAGCGACACAGTGGCCCGTGAACCGTGGCTACGACTTCTGTGTGTGTCTTTTCCTTTGTGAAGATGTGTGTGAAAGGTTTATTCTCAATAATAAAACTCGGTATCTTATACCTGACACCTGACATCCTGCATAAAGAAGTTGTATAAAGTATCAAAATGCTAGGCTACAAAATTACTCACTGGTGTCTGGTGTGACTGCAGTGTTACTGCATTTACTGCTTCAGTCCAGGAAACTATTTTAATGATGAAAATAAACTTTATTTAAATCAGCAGCAGAGGTTGGAAGAAAGTTTAACTGGAAACCAGGAGTTTTATCATATGAATGTAATATGTCATGTAATATATTAATGTATTCATTGTGTTTTTTAGTCTATAGCTGCATTGTACCTACATGTTGCAAATCTACAGGCATGAAAAGGAGCGTGAATTCAAATACAAATTAAAACAGACTGAGCTAAAAAAAAAAAAACAAGCTGGGAGGTGGGTTTCAGATGGTCATGGTGAAGGGCTGCTGCTAAAATCTCTTCATCTCTTAACACAAATGGATCAGACTGCAGCATAAAAGAAAAGAGGGAGGACGGAGGGAGACTGAAGTGAAAAACCGACAGATTAATGTTAAAAAAAAAGCAAGAAAATGGGACCGAGATTACCACCGAAACCTCAAGTAAATGTGGTAGAAAATGAAATAATGCTCTTTTATGTGAGTGTGGTTCTTTGTGTGCAGTTCTTGTCTGCACAACCATCTCGTCCTGGTGCATCCTTCAGCAGATGTAAAAAAAGAAGTTTTGACTCAGATTCGCCACCAATTAGATGCTTTTTAAACACATTTCTGGAAAATAACTTGCACGCCTGCGGGAGGGCACATGTCTGTGTGTGTGTGAGTGACTGTGCACGTCGACTAACGCCTGTGTGTCTGTCTGCGTGTTCGTGTCTGTGAATCCTAATGAAAAAGGGGGCGAGGGGTGTCTTTACTGTCTTTATTGTGCTCCCTATGGCGCAGACTGCTAATTATCCAGTAGGGTGTAATTGTTGAGGATGCAGCGTTAGTGTCTGCACATCGGGGCAGACGTCTCAGTTAAGAACACACATGGTAACGTGTTGCACACATTAAGGCTCAATGAGCTTAATTTTGTGACGCCAAAATGAAAGAAGATGGGGAGAGTGACAGAACCCACTTCTGTTTCTACTTTCTTTCCTTGTTTCGCATCCTCGGGTATCATTATCTTTTCCTCTCAAAATCTTTTAGCCGCTCCACTTACTTTCATGTTGCCACAGGGACAAAACTCAGTGTTAGTCCTACATGTGGATAATTTGTGCTACAAGACATTTTTTTTTTTCTTCCTTCTTTCTACAGTGGCTGCAAGCAGAACCAAAGAGTACAATAAAGCATACCAGAGGGCGGTGTGTTTGGGACAGAAAATTACCGACATGTTGTTGGGTGACTGTCTGGCTTTAATCTGTGCTCAGCAGCCTGAACAATGGAGGCCTTGGCCTGTTTCTGCTGAGTGAGGTCCGCTGTCTGTCACAGACTGGCACTCTCGTATAAACACGCTCGTGGCCGGGCATGCTGGTGACTATGGGAGGCAGTTAATGTGTGTGTGTGTGTTTATCCCTCTGCACTGGTCTGTCAGTGTGTCTGACTCTCTGCTTTGACAGCGGGAAGGCTCGTTTCTGAAAGTTGCCTTGGCTGTGATTTATGAGAGGAGGAAGTGACAGGGGTTACATGAGGAGAGAAAACATACATCAGCACGCACACACACACACACACACACACACACACACACACACACTACAGTGTTTCGCCTGAGATACATGCAGACCACATTTCATTAACACTGTTTATCATGATACAGATGATTCACTGAAAGTGGACGGCTGCATGTATTGGTCTGATGATTTCAACATGTGTATGCCACCTGAACGAAGTGTGGATCATGCACACTCACAACCTGTCACACACACACGCATGCACACATGACTGCTCAGAGGTAGTACTCATGATTTTTACTAAAGTGAAAGGTGTTTTAGTTCAGGCAAATCCTACTTACTGTATATACACGACTGGATCAATTTCATTCTGAGATAAATCCAGTTTGATTTGATCTCATTTTAACTTATTAATAAAAATAAACCTCCATTATTTTAGTTTGTATTATTACTCTGAATCTGTGTAATAACGACCAAACTAAGTTACTAGTAAGTCATTAGTAGTGAACTAGAAATAAAAAGCAGCAGTAAATGAAATACTAGTAAATTTAGTAAAGCAAAAGTATTTCAACTGCACTTACCACAATTGTTTAGTTATGTATTAATGTGGACAGATACAGACTCCTGGCTGCTCAGGGTTAAAGACTTGAAGCATATTCTATTAAATCGTAAAATTGTATTGTATAAATTCAGAGAGACATAATTGGGGTTAGAGAGGACAAGAAAAAAAAAAGGTACTGGAAAGCGATCTGTTTGTTTTAACAATGGAAAAAGAAAAAGAAAGAAGTCTTGCTGGCACAGGTCCCTGGCACAACACGGTGAGCAGCGCAGTGCTCTCCGGTAACTGACCGCTCTCATTTGTGTTGATCTGTGAGAGGAGTCACTGGTGTGAAAACATACCAAACACCCACATGCACACACACAGGCCTCTGACCACTTCCACAGCTCTGGCCTTTGTCACAGAGATGTACATAAACTACGTGTGGTTGGAGGGAGTTCACACAACATCTGCACATATGGACACAGATACATAAACACTGCTACCCAATGGGAACAATGACTCTTTTTTTTTTTGTTTAATCCAATGTGTGATCATTTCTGCTGCAGCTAAATGAAATAATAAGCTATCCATGCCAGCTGCCAGTGTGATTAATCTGCTGTTGTTTTACTGTAACTTCATACACACAGCAGCAGCTCCCTCAGTCATCATACACTCACATATGCATCATAAGAGGAGTCAGAGCTCCTTGTTGAAGCCAATAATGTAATAACAGTCGATAATGTAATAAATTTGCCGTTTGGGAAATGTAATAGGCCAATAACATAACTGGCCAACACCGTAATAAAAGTCCTGAACCGATGACGTAATAACTTTTGGCTAATAACGTCATAATTTATTACGTTATTGGCCTGGTAAAAAAACAAACAAAAAAAACCCAAACTTTTCAAATGTAATAACTAAGCCAATAACGTAATAAATTGTTGCTTATATTTCCCATAACGTAACATAATAACGTAATAATTTATTACGTTATTACGTTAATAATAATTAATAATAATTTATTACGTTATTGGCCTGGTAAAAAACCCCCAAAACTTTGCAAATGTAATAACTGAGCCAATAACGTGATAAATTATTACGTCATTAGCCAAAAGTTATTACGTTATTGGTTCAGGACTTTTACTACTTTATTGGCCAGTTATTACGTTATTGGTCTATTACATTTCACAAAGGGCAAATTTATTACGTCATCAGCAGTTATTACGTTATCGGCTGCTATTGTTTCTCTCCGTGTAATTACAGCGACATACGGATTGATTTCGTTGTACTACCCAGACTGGGAAGGATTAAGCAGCTTTAAAACAACACATTACATCATTTCATTAAAGAAGATGTTTTAAAATGACGTTAATGAACTGTGGGATTTCTAATGAAGGCAAAGTGACAAAGATGAATAGAGTCACAGGACAAACAAGTACAAATGTGCACACACTTATCTGCGCACTCAGTCCACCTGCGTGTAATTAGCAGCAGGCATTTCCCGTCAGTGGGGCCGTGCAGTGCCAGGCAGACTGCATGGGAATCTGCCTCGGAGAGAGGGGGAGAGCTCCTTCCCCACCCCCCAAATTCCCAGTGAGACCAGCATGAGACAACATACATAACGACACAAGCAACAACGTACAACACTGGATGACTACTGTGGATCACCATGGCAACCAGACGGTACAGTAACACGCTGATACACTAGTACACACAGTTCTCGAGAATCCAGCTACTCGTACCACATCCGCTCCTGAATCATCAGAGCGTATCTGTATTAGATAATGAGGATTTGATGATGGTCTTACCACAAATCAACAACATGAGCAGCTTCATCTCGTCAGTTTTGGAGAGAGTCAGTTTGGCCACTAGAGGCCGCTGTTTCTCTGGATAACACAGAGTCAGGCCATGATTTGTGCTTTGTGGGTGAACATTTTTCACATTGTCATGTGGTTCACACTCATGTGGTTTATGTTTACTGATGATACATTTATATATATGCTGATTTACTACTCTTTGGTTTACCAGTTGTGATATGTGCACTAAATATGTAAAACTCTCAGTCATGGGGCAGGATACAGTATTACTGGTTATTAGGTGCTGAAAATCGCGTGAAGGGGAAGTCAAGGAAGCAGGTCACGATCAAAGTATTGGAAATTTACTTTTAAAAAAGCAGCAAAGCAAAAGAAAAGCTGTGAGAAAAGTTTGAATAAAAACAGTAATAAACAACTGAAGGAGCAACAGAGACATGATTGGGTAAATTGAAGAGTGACAGGATAATTAAAAATCAAATTTACCGGGTATCCATCCCGTCCAGCCTTGCCCTGGTGAGGTTAGACATTGAAGCATGAAGCATTGAGACAAGTTTGAACAGCTGCACACAACACACATTAATTTGTCAGGCCAACATTAGACCTGGTACCCTGGGTGCTAAAAGGAGACAAGTGATTAATGATGTAATGGATCGTGGTTGAGTTTTAACTAATTTGTACAAAAGCTCAATTACTCTATATGGAAATAATAAAGTGAAGAATTAGTCATATGTTTACACCATCAACTCTGGCCTCGCATTTTTTCTTGGCCTGTATCTGATCTTTTTGTCAGCTGTTTACATCCACTTTTAAAAGTGAGCCATATCTGATTTTGGTGTTTACACTAATAGCAGCCTGCATTAAAGAAATGAAAAAGCAATTTTACAGCTGGTTCTATTCTTTCTATTGTTCCAGGGAATATATCTGACTCAGTCTCAGTGGCACCGACAGATTGTTACTTTGTGGAGTAGCAGGTGAGTCTACATCAGCACACATTCCCATACACTTGACTGTATGCAGTATGTAAGATTTTATGTGTGTTCAGAAAAAGTCATTATGCATCGTTTCATGCACTTAGTGCGAACCAGATGCACAGACACTGTTCTCCAATCAAACTGAAATGTCAGCCGGACACGGTGCTCTGTTCTCATCGTTTCCGGAAAAATGTTATGGTCTGTTGCTAAGTATTTCCACTGCTGCATATCTCATCAGTACCACATGGGACCAGAAAAATTAAAATAAAAAAATAAATAATTGGGTCACTCTTTCAACAGAGATCGCAATATTTTAATTACTGAAATAAACAAACCTTGCAAACCTGAAGGTATTCACCCTTTCCACTGTATACGTGTGTGTGTGTGTGTGTGTGTGTGGGTGTGTTATCTGTTGAATGTGTGAGAGTGTCAGCAGGAGTTACAGTCCCACAGAGGAGAAAAACTTGCTGCTAATAAGTCACCCCTCCTTAACTATCACCATGACACACACACACACACACACACACGCTCCCACAGGTGGTCCATTTATTGCTGTGCTCTGTGGATGCACATGTGTATGTGAGTCTGTGACAGTTTGTGTGTCTGTGTTCATGTTTTACTGCTGTGGGAATAACAGAAAATCGACCTGCAGGTTGTCGAGTAGTGCAAGATATACAGGAAGTGTGTGTGGATGTGACACCATGAAACCTTTGTGTTCATTAGCTGATTAGTTCATTGTGATACTACCTGGATGAGAGTGAATTGTACTTACAGGAGGCCCTGCAACAGAAAAGAAGAAAAAAATCAAGCATTAGGAAATAGGAGACATACATCTCTACAGACACATGAAGGTCAGCATGTGTGAGTTACAACAACCTCTGGTTTGTACAGCAATCAATTCCTCTGATCAGTGGTACACAACAAAAACAAAACTGCACATGCGATGTGGTCGATTGGATGATGACTGTAATTATCCATCTAAATATGGCACAGAACAAGCTCATTAAAGCTGCTGCCAGTGCAGTTTGTGGTGAAAACGTTACAATAAACAGGCTTCTGGATAATGGCTCATGTTTTGCATTAGGATATGAAGTCATGTTTCTTAAGAAGATACGGGTGTGTTAAATGGAGGACAGGGAGCGAAAAGGTCGGAGTGTGCTGGCAAACTGTGTCCCTTTAAAGTCTAACAGAGATGTCTCAGAGATTTCTCCGGGGCAGTCTTTCAGATGTGATTCGAATTCTCTGATGTTGAGTCTCAGCAGCAAAATGTACATTCTGCTTTTCATACTTCGCCCTAACCAAAAACAACAGTAATGATCAAAGAAGGCCTCTCGTCCTTAGTGGTCTTATTCTTATTGAAAAAAACCTAAAAAAATCTTATAAAAACCCTTCAGTCGAAGGCCGGGGGAGCTAATAAACCACACAAACCTCTACAAAGCAAATATATAGATTTTTGCCATTAAAAGGCTTTATATTAGCGGTTGGTTTATGTGCAACTGATCTAAATTTACAACCCATCGTGACACTGATTTATGTGATTGTTAACACAATTACAGTGTATGGCACGATGTGGAGCTCTACTCTAACACAGCTCATCAGCATGGATGCAAACATCAATATAAACTCAGTCAGATTGAAAGCAGACGTCTGTTGGGTGAAACTGGAATATTCATGGGTTTTTTTATGCTATTTAAACAAACAAAAAGTCTCACTGATGTGACCTGAATCTATGGAAACCTTGAACTTGATAGAAGGGACACATTTGAGCTGAAAGTACAGAATGAGGGATGAAAATCGATGTAATAGGGGTGAGAAGGTGAAGAAGAAGAGGAGGAAAGAGGTGTTGGGGGTTTATGAGGCATGAAGACCAAGTCAATCAAGTTTAGCTGTGTCTAGACGCTTCGACAAGGACCTCCAGGGCCAGACAGTTAGATAAACAAACACACTGGCCAGAGAGCCACACAGTAAGACCAGCTTTAACCACTGAACTTGAGACAGGTGTGTGTGTGTGTGTGTGTGGACTAATGAACGAAGGAGAGAACAAAAGAGAAAGAAAAGAAGCAAACAGAAGAGAAAAGGGAAACAAGAAAGAGACAGGGAGCTGATGCAGGAGACATTGTGACACTGGGAGCTGGTTTTAGGATGCTTAACTGCTCCGTCTGCCCTCTTTCCTGTTATTCAGGTTTGTGTTTCTGTTTCCCTTCACCATTCATCATTTGTTTTTCTGAGAGAGCGTGGAAAACCTCTTCTGGTCTTGTAAAAAAGTCGTCCCGGAGTCCACAGCTGAAGGATGGCGCAACAGCGTGTCCGCACCACCTACCCACACGCTGCTATGTGGACATGAAAAACAAAGACAAGCACGAACGACAGCCTAAACAGAACCACAGCGCCGCATCAGATGCTTCCTGTGACGGCGAGTGGCCAACGGGAAACGAGTCGAAACTTCAGCAGAAAACCTTCTTTTAATGATATTCCTGCAAAAACCAAGCGAATAGAAACACACACCACCCTGATGAAAGTCATGTCGTTTACCGGGTGATTATCTGATGCAATCACAGACCTTAGAGGGATTTCTATAATCTAGCTGATTATTGTCACTGGATAGTAAAAAGTAAAGTGATATTTTATATTTATTCTTGTCAATAAATCCGATGAAAAAAACAAAGTAACCACAACTGTTGTCCAAAAACTATTAAAAACACATGAGTGAATTACAGTGTTGGACTGGGTCAGTCCACATACACTGCCGCTCAAAATAGTCCCTGACGAATACACATTTACGTCTTGTTTTAGTAGCGACGGCTAAAAACAGAAGTCTCCAGTTATTTCAGAAAATGACTGAGCTTTTGAAAAGTGTATGTAAAGATTTACGTCTGTGGTTTGGACACACGGGCCACAAACAAGCTGGGGATGTCAGAAAAAGACATGTTTTCACACAGCATCTCCAGTCGAATATCTCCTCTAACAGAAAAAAGAAAGATGTATTTGACATAATAACTCAACTCAGTGAATATTATGTCAAATAAAATCTAGAGGGTAAAAAAGAAAAAACACCTTGCAAGGATTAACTCTAGAAATACTTGGAAAGATGGGACAACTTTGGAAAATACCTTGGTCTACAAGAAAACTTACTGGAGATCTTACTCAACAGTCACAACAGCAGATCCCATCTATGAAACATCTACAACGCTGAATCACAACCAGGCTGGAAATGTTCCCATGTGACACATATCCTGCTACAACTGCAGGTTTTGATAAAAATCGTCTAATATCGTCGCACCGCAATTTGGTGGAGTCAAAACTAGATAAATCAGGATGACTCAAAGTCGACAACAACGACCCGGCTGTGTAACAGGAGAACAAGAGTTATGTCTTCGCGCCGTTTTTTTTTGTTCCTCTGCGAGTGTTGTGCGGTTTGTATAGAAAGAAAACGCAACAACATAATGGTGGGCAGTGATGCTGGCAAGGGAGACTCTCATTAGGCTCGTACTGCTGCAGCTGCTACCGCTCAGCGAGAACGACCCACATCTGGGTAAAGTTAGTGCAACCACATGTCCGAAGTTAGCACTATGTCGGCGCAAATAGGGAGGGACGGGGGAGAGCGGCCAACTGCAGCCCATCACCCGGCGGCCTGACTCATGGATCACTGCTTTTACCAGCCCTCAGGTCAAACTTCTCCAGTCACCCAGGAAAAGGAGGAAGAGAGAGAGGGAAAGAGGAGGGAAGAGAGCGTCTTCCAGGAAAAGAGGATAAATAAAAAATCAAAGCAGGTGATGGGTGTCACTTACCGGGTTCCCCTCTTCTTCCCATTCTTCCACGTTTTCCTGGAGGTCCTGCAGAAACACACAGACAGAGCAATAAATCGACCAAATCAGCACTGCAGGGATGAGTAAAGAACAACTGAGCATCGCTTTTCTGTTTCACTGCTGGTGGTCTTGTGTTGTCTGGCATTGGGTTTGTGTGAGCTGGCACAGTATTGACATGTCTGTGCATAAATGACACAAGCAGAGGGTCTGAAACAAAAACAAAACAACAAAAAAAAGAGAGATAAATGTACTAGATGATTTTATTTCAGGCTGAACAAACTGGACTTTCACAGTCATGACTCTCCCCTCAATTTGGCTGAATATTGGCTTCTTCGCTCTTTGGGCCTCATCCAGCCACTTCCCCCTGACCCAGCACAGGATACCACCGCTTTACGGTAAAAGGGGTTTCTGCTGTTGATGGAGGAGTCCGGTCGAGCTGTGAAAACTAGCAGGAGGGCCGCAGAAGAACCAGGACTCGACTGCTATTCTCAGACCTCATGCTGCTACAAGACCATGAATCACTGCTGCACCAATGTTGATTTGCGTCAGCGTCTGCCTGGTACAGAGGGACTGTTTTATATGATGGTGCACCTACAGTAAGGATCAGATCTGACTCAGAAACATCACACAAGCTTTGGCTTTAGTTTAACAGATGAATATGGCAGGTTTCTGTCAAAGCTGTGTTGGAAAGACCCCAAGCAGGATATTGTTAGCTGATTGTGGGGTTAGAAAAACCTTCGTTCAAAGCTGGAGCACATCCACTGTGGGGTTTTCACCCACTGCATGAAAGCTACAGATTTAAACCTGAAAAGCTTTTCTAACACAATCCTCACCCATTTTCAAAATAAAAGCAGAACAACTTAAAAATACAAGAAAAATCTTCCAACCATCATAAAGTTTTTACATCCAGGAGAACATATGTGAACAAATGATGCAGAGTTTTGTTCGTCTGTGTTTATTACAAACTCTACCCTGCAGCAAAACACATTTCTGATATTCAGATTATTTCTTTATGTTCTCGAGATGGATCCACAGATAGTGAGGCTTTGTCCTGGTTTTGGTCTTTTGGCATGATATCACTTACGTAGCCACCCTGTGGGTATTTATAGGCTTCTTGTTTCACAACGCCTCAGCTGGAGATTTCAAACATCATGATAATGATACAAATAATGGAAAACCAGGTTATCATCTGAGTTCTCTCTGCTTTAAAGATTTATTTCGAAAAGTAAGCTGCACGCAAGGTCAGAAAGGACTGAAACCCTACTGCAAGTAACACCTCACTCATCCTGTCTCTCCCTCCATGTGCCTGTCCTCTGCTGCTCTTATTGCTCTTATAATGAAATTGGAACCATACTGGTTTTCTGATGCTAAGTGGTTGTGGCTGGAGACATGTTTTCCCTATTGTCATTATTGGCGTTATTGTAGAGGCCTAATCACTTCCTGACTCTGCCAGGCCTTTCAAAGAGAGCTCAATCATGCTCCTCCACCTCCTTCCCATGTCTACCTCTTTCCACTTTCATCCACCTTTCCCTTTATACAACAGCAATAAGCGATTAATGGCTTTGGAGCTGAAGGATTTAAGAAATAGCAGAGAAAGAGTTCACATCAACTCAAGTTGAAGATTGGCCTCGTCTAAAGTGCTCCACTGATCCCGCACTTTACCCAAATCTGCTGTTTCTTGTTCTTTATCTGCTCCCGGGGGACTTTGTTGGCAAAGAGAAAAAAACAATTTAAAATATAACAAAGGAGAATGAATGCAGCTGTGCACTTACCGCACCGACTCTCATTTAAAATTTATGTATGAACAATTTTACTCATTTAACACCCCTACACCTTCAAACCTCAGATGCAGATGCCAACTAACTGTGCACTCCGTCAGCTGTAGTATTTATAGTAATGGTCTCCATATTTCATAGTGGGCTCTACTTCCCCTCCCTCAGCCTCCACAGCCATAAACGGCAGCGTGGAGATGTTGTACTTGGGCTGAAGCCTCTGCAGAGATGGAGAGAGGTGGAGCATTTCTCCGGGGATGGAGTGGGGGAGATGCTAGATGACAAGCTGGATGTTCGGGGGGGGAGGACATTGGGGTTAGAAAAATGGCATGGAGGGGACAGAGACAGAGACACTACTGCACATACAGTGAAAAGGGGGTATAGATAGATGGACGGATGAATGGCTTCACAATCCTTGTACATGCTCGGTCATTGGAAACTTAAAGTGCCTCCTCAAGCAGAAATATGAATCATCAGATACGGGTCACCGCGGTTCAGGGCTGCTCTACCTTTATTTGAGACTTTAAAGGCAGCCGCCGGCATGTCGACAGGTTGGTCGCCAAATGCTGGCGGAGGAGGCGTCAGAATGACTGAAATGTGGGCGTGTGATTGGTCCTGAGTGGCAGAGTTGAGCGGGAATGAAGGTGGGTGATGACAAGCTGATGGAGGCAGGAATCGACTGGAGGAAATAATGGGAAAAACAGCAGCGCTGGAAAAGCAGAGTGTGGAGGTAGTTGAGATTCCTGCTGCAGAACAGAGCGGTGAACACATTTCCACCGAGATGCAGACAAACAACCGTGACGTGACTTGGGTTTCAGCGCTCACTGCCTGTGTCACGGCGGCACAGCGGGGTCAGAAAATGTCACACCAAGATAGAAACAGTGCTCCAGAGAGAGGAAGAGACGGTCTGGAGGATCATGTTTTACAAAACAGAAACAGCATGCATCATCCCTCCGTTCATATATTCCTCCTGAGGACATTATCAACATCAAAGGAAGATTTTACAACTCAACAAGGTGATTGGTTTGCACAATGTAAAGCAGATGGGAGGATGCTAAATGAGAAGACAGGGAGGATTGAAGAAAGACAAAAATTCAGCTAACAGATGCAACACACACACATACACACACACACTGCTTTGTGCTGAGATGGGAGGACAAGATGAGGTCGTCCTTCACTGCTACAGGTGCTGAAAAACCCCCAAAGAAAGAATGATGGAGTCCCACAAATGTCAGACAGAAAACTACACCCTAACACACACACACACACATCCTCAGCTGAGCACATGTCACGACCTCCTTGGGAATAAAAACACACAATGAACTGCATTTAAAAAGCAGATAAGTGTGTTCGTCACAGTCTCCCAAGCTCCACATATAGTCCTTTCTATACGAGGGAGTGGAAAGCTGCAGCCTGAGGTTCAACAGGGAGATTGACCGATACTAAACATCACAGTCCTGTGTACGAGCTCTGGAAGAAAAACTCGCACAGATGCAAACAACAGATTCCCGTAAAAACTGGAGCATATTCGACCTTCCTGATGAAAAGTGCAATGGAATTTTTCCATCATCATTTTTGCTGGTCGTCAATGTGTCTGCGTGTTAAAAACCAGAGAACCATCGACACCACCTTTGGTCTCCACTCAACCAAACACACACACACATCTTTCCACCGTCCATCTGCTCTGTCTGTTTCCCATAGCCGTGGGCTTGATTTAGCTACTGTGACATTTCTCGCAAACAAAGTGCTTCCAGGGAATAAAGCACAGGAGTGGACGGAGCACCACCCCCACCTCCTCCTCTTTTTTTATTTAACCCACACAACTGGGAGCAATAAAGAGCAAACTGAAAATAGCAGAATGTGATACTTCGAATGCACCACCACAGGACTTACATCCATCCGTCTATCAATCCACCTCCTCACCAAACACACACACCTCCACACACACTGTTGCATGTCTCCTAATACCCCTCCTGCAACAGGGGAAAATTTAATTTAGTGCAAAGGAAGAGAGACGTGGGGAGGGAGTATGGAGAGGAAGAGTGTAAGTAGCGAGGGTCAACTTCTTGCTTCCACGTTAGCTGGAGGCAACGTGTCAGCACAGCACCTCCTCTCTTATTTCATTTCTCACTTTAAAGTGGCACTTTGTTTCAAAAGCTCGGTAGCAGACTTCCCTGCAATTCCCTTTATTACAAAGATTTGCCAAAAGACAGAATGTATTTGCTCATCACGAGATGTCTAAAACCAACTGTTACCACTAAAGCTGTTTACTAATATAGGTTATAATGGTGAGGATTTCCCTCTTCGCACAAACAGCTGTGAAGCTTCTTTGGCTGAAGTGAAACTAGGTCTCCCTCGCCGTCTCCTGGTCTGTCATCGTTCGCCTGTGTTTGTCCAGCTTTTGTTCCAGTAAGATGGGGGACACATGCTGTGAATGTAAACAACAACAGAAAGAGAAAAAGACAACGGATGTGATTCACATGGCGATGAATCATTCACCAGCTGCCCTGCATCTCGCTTGTCCTGGGTCAGACGGGGTTCAGCGGTTCTGACTGGGTTCATACCTATTTAGTCTCCCAGCGGGTACAATCAGATAACCAGGGCCAAACAGGAGAGAACTGTTACCAAAACACAACCCAGACCTATCAGACCTGCTCAGATTGGATCTCATAACCACCTTGCATATCAGATGTGTGGAGTTTTTATTTTTCATCTTTTGCACCACACTCAATCTTTGTAAACTAAACATACAATTTTAATAGAAATAGTGTAATCCATGGAGTAGTGGTTTCACATTTGACAATTTTTGTTTTTTAACTACTCCAAACAGGGTTTCTTGCCTCTGCTGTGCACTGTTTCTTTTTTGTGTCTTATATAAATGTTCTGTTTTATTGTGCTAAATAAAATAAATAAAAATTTAAATTGAATAAGTCATAATCCCTGTCTGATCTCCACCAAACTGTCTCAGATTGTAAACATTGTCTTTGTGCATGTAGATTTTCAACAAAGTTTATTTATGTGACAAAGTTCAGCCATTATAACAGAGATTTTTTTTGAAAATGCTTTTGTAATGTTGCTCACAGACATAAATGAACATAAGTAAAAACCGTGGACTGTATATAGAAATGGACAAAGCAACCAGGGCTCAAAAATGAGGCCAATGTGCAAAAAATGCAACACCCTCGATGGCCACTAGGGGCTGCTCAATTGACTTCAGTTCAATAAACTACATTCAGACGTGAAATCCAACAAATTTTTCCCACAGGTCATTCTGATGTCATTAGCTCAGCTCAACTCTTATTAATCATCTGGTGGTTCATCAGAAAAAAATGATCGAGCAGATATTCGGCTTCAAAAAGAGGAAGATTTAGGGGCGTGGTCAGTTTGATCGACAGGCCTGGTTTCCAGTGAGCTGATGATCTTGACACTGGGCAGTCACCTCGAGTTCAAGGGTCAGATCCGCCTCCTCATTCCTCACTTCATATCCAAATATGGTCACTTTTGGCTAAAAAAACCAACATGGTGACCTTCAAACACTAAACTCCCACCTTCAAAATGCAATGAAAACACTGATGAAGGTCATTTAGATTGGTGCAGATGTTATAATATAATCCAACTGGGGATAACAACTTTTATTTGGATTCCTCTCATCAGATTATGAACAACCTCAAACTGTTATTCTTGTGGTTTATGCATCTGTTCATACACTCGCTGCCCGTCATGTGGGCGACACTTTGCCTCTGTTGAAATGTGGTTAGAGAGCGAGAGAGAGATGCTGCACAGTAAACATCACTCTGGTATTCATGCAAAGGTCATCTTTGATTGAGAAATAAGAAGCCGAGGACACGTCGTTACCAAGTCGGCCTTCCTGTTTTACTTTCAGTGTGGCGTGACAGCAGAGCGGCCGTCTGGGAGCTGTGTGAGAGGCTATCTGAGAGCGTGTTTGTGTGTGATGCCTATTTCATGCCCGTGGGAGTGTGATCAACATATAGTTTCCTTGACACGCTCCGTCAAGCCTGAGCGACGCCGCTGTAAACCTACGAGTGTATGCATGCTCTTACAGCTGCAGAGTTGTTTGGGTGTTTATCTGTTGCATTATTCATTTGACTCTAATCACCAATTTATGAAAAACATCATCAGGCCTGTCTACATTTTAACCTCTGACAGCTCATTCGTGTTGTGAGAGTACACAAAAATGTGATTAAGTGTTTATATTTGTTTGTGAGTGTGCACGGGTTGGGGAGTAACTGCATCAGGTTGGCAGGTGGTTTGCGTTGAATGGCAGGGCGGCGCTGAAAGGCTGCCTGAGCGGTCAGCCTGCGTCACACCTAATGAGAGGTGAAGGCAGGGAGGGGTCTGCCCCACACGGAGGCAGACGCAGTCAAAACAACGAGACTGCCCTTGCAAAACACAGCCAGCTACAGCAAATAAGAGCAGATCACAACAAAGTGGACCGGAGGACCCAAAGGTCAGCAGCCAGAAGACAAAAGACTTGTCTTTAGGTGCTACCAGATGTCTTCACAGACACAAACTAAAGCAAAAAAATCTCCTTCCCTCAGGTTAGCCAAGGTCTGTGGTGAGCTACCCGGTCCATGACATCTTATCTTAAGACATATTATTTTAGTCGAAAATGATCCAAACAGTAGGTATAAACCGAAGTAACTGTTGCAGGATAACAGACATGAAAACATGACATCACCTGTTGGTTTGTGGACTTGGAGCCAGGAGATCAGCACTTGAACGTTGCCATGTTGGTTGTTTGGAGGCAGAAATAACCATATTTGGATATGAAGGGAGGAAGGAGGAGGCGGGTCTAACCATTAAATCTGAGGACACTGTCCAATGTGTACGATCCAACTAACCCCGCCCTTAAAAATTCATGTTTTTGGAAGCCTAATATCAACTCAATATTCTTTAAGAAGAGTCGACTTTAGTAACTGAGTATTTAATGATTGAAAATTATGATTTTTGAATTGAAGTCAATTGGAGTTTATTGGAGTCAGCATCTAGTGGCCATTGGGAGCATTGCACTTTTTTGCATTGGTTGCTTTGTCAATTTCTATATAAAGTCTATGATTATTACCACAGGATGGTTAAAACTAAGCAAACTAGATAATGTCATTGTTTGCTGTCATGGATGCTGAGCAGGTGGTGAACAGCTAAACAATGAGCTGAGAGGACCTGGAGATTTATTTGACTAACTTCTGCAGGTTTATTACAACAAATGAATATTTCACAGTGTCACATCGTTGTTTCACCGACTGTAATAAAAAAAGGAGAGTTAAATGTAAATGTTGTCTATCGCCTCCTCTCCATGAAGCTGATATATTTCCTGAAACTGTGGAAAGTACAAATGTTCAAGTGTTTGGAATTGTAAGCACATAAAAATAATATAAATACAGGTGTAGTTTTGTGAGTCTGCGTCCTCGTTGGGGAAAAAAACAGACCCTTGCGTGACAATGCTTTAAATACACTGACCCCAGATAAACAAACCTTAGTCATTTGCAAGTGAATTATGCACACACACACATTCATGCTGAAGTGTGTGTTTGTTGATGCTGGGCATGCTGGGAGAGGCTCGGCTCCTGTGTGGTTCCTCCATTTGTAGTGACTGTAACCACAGACGCTGGAATTTGGACACGCAAGAGGATTTTAAGCGTCCAAACAGTCCTGCACGCAAATGAGAAATCCTGACACCTCGATACACCCACCTATAGTCGATGGGTTCAACTCGGAATTACAAATATCTGATTTTTTTTGGGTTATATTCTAGGAAACAGGTCCACTTGTTTATAACAAACCTCCTGTGACCAATCGTCACCTTCAGATGTGGGAACCAGCGAGTCCCGTAACGAATGGGAGACGTGGCGGAGGGCAGGGGACAGAAGCCATTGGGTGTGATGCTGAGGTGAGAAGGAGGGTTATGTTTGTAGATCAGATCCGATTGGGGCCACTGGTGCTGCTAAAACCTCCAGGAAGTCTGGAGGTGTGAAATCCAGTCCTCAGGGAGAATAAACATGAGGGTTAACACACACACACACACACACTGGCACACATGTGGCGCGAGGATTTCGAAAAAATACACGGGTCACCTGAAGGACCATGGGCCAAACATGGCGAGAATACAAAGTACCAGGCCTCCTTTTTATTGCGTTTGGATAAAGTTTTCAAAATTGTCACAAGATAAAAGCATCCGAGGCTTTAATGTGATAAACGTCAGCAGCATCAATGTACACAGTGGTAATTTGACAAGGATATTTTGAAGTGTTGGTCCAGCTTATGTCGAATGGTGGTCTGTAACAGGATGAAATGCTCTTTTATCTTTGTATCCTTTATTCATTCATAAAATGTGGTTTTAGTTTGATGATCTGGAACATGTTAGAGCAAAACCGAAGAGCCGGGCATGGAGGAGGGGGGTGGGGTCTTCACGTGTAAAAGGCATAAAGAGAAAAAGTGCAATAATCACCATGACTTTAAACTATAAAACTGCAGTATATATATATATGTGTGTGTGTGTGTGTGTGAGGGGGGCTGTAATAGAAGACAATGTGTGGGCCACGGCTGAGGAAATATGGTGTGAATGTTCAAAAGGGAGCTTTCCTCCTGCTTTAACCCCGACAGCTCTTCTGGAGAGAGTTCACCTTCTGGCTTTTCCCTCGGCTTTCTTCAAACCAAATTCCAGTCCTGCCTGTTTGTGCAATTTCTGCCAATTGAAATCAAATTCAAATTTCCACCATTATTCCTCGTTCCCTTCTTCTCCTTCTCCTTCACAGGTGTCTCTCGCCTCGTGGCCTTCGCCCTTACCTTAAGCTAGCTTCTAGCTTCTGGTTTCTCTCTCCTGGTTTCTCACACCTGAACCAGACAGACTAATTACAGCTCCTTTGGAAACCAAGGTGAGAGCGTGCAGTCTCAGATCTGTCAGCACCAAGCAGTTCACGGGCAACACGATGCTTGTGAGCCAGAGGTTGATTACATCGCCGTGACTTGGAAAAGGAACGATGCAGGTATAAAAGTAACTGAGACAAAGTGACCTGCGAAGACGCCTTTTCAGCACGTACACTTTTTGAAATGATATATTTTGTATTACATGCTTCTCTTAATGGGTACACATTAAAAAATATACAGAACAGATAAATAAGTAGATGTGTGACCACGCCATGTCACTGCAGTATTACAGTACCATATTTTCCGGACTATAAGTCGCTAATTTTTTCCGACGCTTTGAACTTAAACACCTGTGTGTCTCATGTATCGGCGGCACAAAGCTCGTTGGCGTTTTACAAGCTAGCAAGCTCCGTGCCGCCGATACATTTAGCCCCTAGTTATGAAACTGTTCAAATAAATTCAATAGCAGCTTATAGACAGGTGCGCTCAATAGTCTGGAAAATACAGTATTTTACTTTTTTTAGCTAATATCATGACGAAAGTACCGATAAAACTTCAAATTGCAGTGGGTGATGTGAATAGATGAAATTGTATTCACCTGAATTGAAAAAGTTTTAACTTAAATGAATTGCAAAATCCAATCAGTGCTGAGATTCCCTGACGTCACAGAAGCAGAAATAAAGGACAGGCTTATCATCGCCATCCGTGGCCATCTGATATGACACAACTTTGACTCTGTACTGATATAAAACCAAGAAGGAGAGAGGTTTTTTTTACTGTTTTCTAAGACTTACACAACAGGTGAACGGCAGCAACATTTGTGATCTTGTTTGTTGTTGATGGCAGTAGTGGAGGTGTGTTGGTTTCCAGAAGGAGTACTATTGAGTTCAGATATTCACGTGTGGCAAAATCGCTTCACGTTTGGTGGGAACACAATCCAGACATATGAGCCTATTTCCACCATCCCTCACTCACCTTTTGGCTTGAGCTCTAGTCCATCCCTCCACACCACCAGCATCACTGTCCACTAACATCACCGCCACACTTGTACTCGATTTTCCTTATCTCTATCGCTTCACCGGCTCTGACATGTCTGGACTGATCCATCTACTATCTGCCAACACAACGGTCTCTCCGGTCTGGTAGTAATTATATCCCAGTGCACAGGCCTCTGCCAACTCACTCTGGCTCAAGTAAATAACCCCCAGTGCCATCGGATACATGCGGATGAAGAACCGGTGGCTGAGAATCAACATTGTTGTGGAATTAGGACCATCAGCCAATCACGGAGCAGTGTGATTGATTACGTGGAGCTGCTCCAAATGAGGTGAACAAACAGTAAAATAAAAAAAAAACACTAAGAGGGGCCAAGGTCTGTTAAAGTGATTCCACCTCCTCAAACAAATGTAAATACAATTTGGTTTTTAAAGAAAATTCTCAGGCTCACAGACAATCTGGCAAAAAGATGTTGTAAAATATTCACATAGCTCCTAAAACAACTCATATGCCATTCACTGTGCGGCCGACCGAACATGAGATCTACAAATACATCAGCGCTCTGAGTGGCACTCTGTCCAGCTTTCTGTACAATGGATCGCTAATAAATCAACACATGCATTAGTGGGATGTGAGGGCTCAATACTTTTCCAAGCCCTGTGTAGCTATGATGTTACCAGACCCACATTAGGGGCCGAATATTTATTACAGTTTATTCTGAGGTTTCTGAAACTAAAGGCCAGGACCCACCAATAACTACACAATAGGCTGTGATATATATTCCTTTTCCTGTATGTCAAAGTAAATCTTGATACTAAAGCCTGTAGATCTTGTATATCGTGGTCTTAAAAGCAATTTTCTTATCTGTGATTTAGACTGGGGACTACACACACTGTTTTTCTGATCATCAAAAGTTAAATCTAAATGAGTAATGACTGCGATGATTCAGTTTAGAAAATATCTCGTAAATGATCACATTTTCCAGTTGCTACCACAGCTGTACCACAGTTAAAAAATAGTGGCAATAAAAATTAAAAAAAAAAAAAATCAGCCATCATTTTCTGAAACTCTGGCTAAAATCCATCTTGACTGTATCCCAGTGGGAGGACGACAGGTTCAGGCCTCCCGAGGATCGTGATGATGCACGACCTCGGTGTGTCGCTTACGTCAGTGCTGCTGCGATCCTTCATAAACTCTTTGGCATTTTGAAACAAGCTGCTTCCTTTAAAGATGATCATGTGTTTATTTCACGTACAGGTGTGTGTAGGGAGGGTATCATTTCATAGCGATGTGATGCCATGACTGAAGGGTTTCTGAATTCCCTCCACTCCCGTCCCCTCCCCTCCCCGTGCTGTGATGTTACTGTGATGATGAACCATCTCAGAGTTCGGACCCTGCTGTGGTGTGTGTGTGTGTGTGTGTGTTGTGTGTGTGCGTGTGTGTGTGTGTGTGCAGACTTGCCCCAACGTGAACTTT
>OOFC01049628.1:32033-48293 GCA_900323345.1 Pseudochromis fuscus
ACAGATATGAAGATTAGTGATGATTCTTTAGAAAATAAAATGATGAACAGAAAACTGGGAACTAAAACTTTCTGTGGTTCTTTGTCTTGCATGCAGGTTCACAGCCTTTAGCCTGGAGAGTGTGTGTGTGTGTGTGTGTGTGTGTGATGTCTGGTCTTGGGTGGAGGCCAGACCTTGAGTGAAGAAGAGCAGCGATAGATAACAGAGCTGCTAAATGGCCTCTGTCACGAAGTGCAGAGACGGAGAGAGGGTTGCTGCATAGTGCTCATCTTTCTCCCTCGCTGTCTCTCTCCTCTCCCCTGGTGGAGGGCGGTCAGGATGTGGAGCGTGAGAGTGTTGACAGAAGAAGATATGGCCAGGACCAAAATTCGCGGACACAACTTGACACCGAGTGAGGAGTTCAAGGGACGAGCACAGGGTTCACATAAATTATTCCCAGATCACTCCTGCTAGCCCTCTGGCGGGTCAAGGATGGCCAAGGAGGATCATGGGTAATCACGGTCCTGTCTGAAAGAGACTTCTTTACTGGTCTCTGGGGCTGATCAGGTAAGACGAAGGTCATCTCGTGTCAAGGTGTGCACGCTGTGCAGCACAGACTGATGCTAATTCGAAGGCTGAGATTTATTTGTTTGTGGTCTTCAAAAGAAGCAGAGGAGGAGGAGGAGGAGGAGGAGGAGGGAGAAAGTGTGTTTACAACAGTTTATGGATGAGTTTAAATCTGCACCTGATGTTACAAACACACGCACAGGACTCTGCAAACCCATCTGGGATGAAACACTTCAGCTGTAGAGGGGAAGATGGAGGTTTTTCCACTGAGAATCACACATTTGATTACAACACATAACTCTGGTGAGTCTTATAGCTTCTGTATGTTTGCAGCACCGACGGCGACCTGTACACAACAAGCAAGACTCTCTTACCTAACCCAAACAGCAGCGGTGCAGTGGGATATTGCATTTGTGTGCTTGTTAAAAGGTCGTTATGAAGTGGAGATGAGGCGGTTGATAGATCATGCGGGAAGTTGCATAAACTCGTGTGGACAGTGTGTGTACAGCCACAAAGAGCCTATCACTGTTTAATTTGAATAATAAAAACACAAGTCTAAATATTTGTGCTATTGACATTTTTTTCAAGTCATCATGATTAAAAAGTCCTTTAAATGCTCTAAAAGGCCATAATCAGCTCCACCAGCTGATGAGGATCAAGCTCTGCCGATAAATATGATCTATTTTGTCATTAAATTGTATTTTTCAGTGTAAATGACTAAAAACGGGCCAACAATGGTTTCTGCTCTGGATGTGGCTACTTAAGTATTCAGCAAGAGGTTGTTGGGGCACATCTGTATGCTCCCCTTTCCTCCCACACACACACACACACACACACACACACACACACACACACACTTTTCACTGTAACTGTAACTCTCCTCTCTCTGAAATGGGCCTGGAGAGCTGGCTCTGATTAGCTTGTTTGCTTTCTATAAGCCGAGGAGAAGGAAGCTCCCCTGCTGCAGCTCAGTGTCAACAGTCCACCCCTCACTGCTGCGGCCACAAGGTTTGCAACAGTCACACGCAGAGGTCCACATGCATGTACAGTACATGTATGCACTCTGCAGCCGAGCGTGGACGTACAGAGCAGAGACCGGGCCCGGGAGGTGAAGGTGTAAAACCAAAGGCCCAAAATGAACGCAGATATGTATCACAGACAGTAAACAAACATGTGTTCCCATGGCGGCCTGCAGCGACACAGAGCAAATATACACAAAGGAGGGCAGACGACAACAGAAACAAACAAGACAAATGGAGACAAAGCATCGGACCCTCACTCCCTTTTGCGTCCTTTGCCCGACGAGGTTAAAACCCTGGCTAATGTTGGAATCTGGTGAAACACGCCACAGCGCAGCCACAAATAGCTCCTAATAGAACTTCCCATTATCCGCACCACTGGAATGTGCAGCTAATGCACAGAGACCAAAGCCAGGCCCAGTTAACATACCTGTGGTAACGGCATGGTTAAAAGCTATAGGGAGCGTCTGTGTGTATTTTCTGTTGCAATTAGCCGAGGACGGGAATAAGGGATGATGGGATTATGTGGGAGAGATTTTAAGGACACAACCGATCAACTAAAACTGACTTAAACTGCAGCAACACTGTAATCCAGCATAGCTGCACTCTGCTGCGTCATCATTCTGTCTGAAAGCTCCCACTCTTCTCATGACCCCTGCAACTTGTGAGAGTTATTTATATTTTCCAGATAATGCTCTGTACATATCATGGTCTCATTTAGTAAATAAGTTAACACAGCGTACCATAAATAAAAGAATAATGTTTAAATCTGCTGATTCCTGAAGTACTGATAAAGTGAGATCATTTGGGGTCTACAGTTACGTTGTTATCACAGCTTAAATCATCTAAAGAAATATGGTTTACCATACAGCAGGAAGTTGTTACACAAATATTAAAACATTATTTGGTGTATATTTTCAGGCTTGTTTACACTGATCTCTCTAAAAAACCAAACACAGAAGAACTGTGGTAACAGGACGGCTGCACTTTGCTATAATATACAGTACAGGCCAAAAGTTTGGACACACCTTCTCATTCAATGTGTTGTCTTTATTTTCATGACTATTTACATTGTAGAGTAAAGTAAAGTAATGATGGCCACTTGTTTGTCAGGACAAGGACAGTCAGGACAGTTGTCCAATAGAGCTTAACCTGACCTCTGCACAACACAACTGATGGTCCCAACCCCATTGATAAAGCAAGAAATTCCACTAATTATAACTGATAAGTCACAGCTGTGAAGTGGAAACCATTTCAGGTGACGACCTCTTGAAGCTCATGGAGAGAATGCAAAGAGTTTGCAAAGCAGTAAACAGACCGAAAGAAACTAGAATATAAAACATGTTTTCAGTTATTTCATCTTTTTTAGTTCAGTACATAACTCCACATGTGTTCATTCATAGTTTTGATGCCTTCAGTGAGAATCTACAATGTAAATAGTCATTAAAATAAAGAAAAAACATGTTTGGTGTGTCCAAATTTTTGGCCTGTACTGTACATTTAGTGTGTGTGTTGTGGGACTATTTTCAGATGTGGACTAATACATATTTGGTACTTTAGTGCGCGGACAGCACCACAGTGTTTGTGAGACTCAAACTAAGCCTTATATTTACTGTAATGGTGACACATTAGCCCATAGCAGCCCTTCCAACTCACTGCTAGTGTCCTTCACAACACCTACACAGAATAATAATAACACTAATAACACCAACAATGCCAGATTTTCATGCCATGTGTTGGAAAAATAAATCAAGGCTATCATCAGTGGAGATAAATTAGTTACTTTACAAGAAAAGTGTTTATTAAATACGACATGTAAAACTGAAAAAGGTTTTGTTTTTTTGCTGTTTTGTACTGACCAAGGTGGGAGTTGTAATTAGTATGTCTGCCGTATAATACATCAATATTACATTTAAGGTATATAGCGTTGAACTAATTTGTCTCTGAGCTTCAAGAACAGCTTGAATGACTTGGCTTTTTTTTCCCTATCAGTCCTCCCTGATACTGTAGGAGAATTAGCAGGGAGGAAAAAGGCTAAATTCACTCATGCCTATCTTAGAGCAGTGTGCAAAACACATTACAATTCAAGGCTGAATTGGCAGTCTGTACCCTTGATTGCTTGTTCTCATTTAAAATACCCTGAAAAACCTTACAATTAAAGTGCACAAGCTGCACTTGAATATTAAAAACTTGGTGACTTTCCACTTTCTCAGGTTACACCAAGATAGATACGAACGTCTCACCATCCAGCGTGTCTTTGAGTCCATCTGGGTCACTTTAATACACGCTTACATCTTTATTTTGCCTTTCCTTTAATCCATGATCAGTGAACAGCGACAATGTCACATTCACATATGAGAACACTAACAAACACGACCTTTATCCAACAAATTCCCCAGATGCAAATCATTCACAGACACACTGTTCCCGTGGAATAATGGACAGATAAAAGTAAAGGTCAGAGCTAATATCCTTGTTACAGATTTTAAACTACCCTGTTGCTTGTCGTTATAATGAAATTCACCTATGTTAACTCCCCACAGTGTAGACTTCTAAAGGGGGAAAAAAATCCTATTGATCGAGAGAGTTGTGGGGATTCTCCCAAGCATTTTCACAGCACATTTCACCGCATCAGCACTGCCTCGGGGCATCGTAGTGAAAGCAGCAGACTAGTGTAGCTCTTGAGGAGCAGGGTGGAGGAACTTGATACAGGTGAAGTGAATATAATGACTTAGCTTTTGACATACCAAGGCGACTGGAGCACTTCAGGGCATGGTAACAACATCCCAATGCCTTGATTCCTTGTTATAGACTATTGATCCCGTGTGTGAGCTTCTGTATTTTAAGGGCATAGACTTAAAAAGATGCCAAAACACACCGGTGGTTTTCTGTGGGTTCATGTGCTCACAGTCGAAACATCAGGACTGCTCTGATATTTTTTTGCCATTTCATCTTGTGTTTGACTGCATCACAACATGTGTATTAATCAATTATCACATCAGATTGTTTGCAATGGTAGTAAAGGTCATCATAGTAGTAGTTTAAAGCAGTACCAGTAAAGAAGGTGGGAACCAGTAAGAGCTGAAGAGGAAATTTCTAATCAACCACCTGCAATTAGTGTTGATTAGCTACAGCCAATAAACTTTGTCGTTTAAATAAACAAAAACAACAATAGTAGAAATCTCTAAAATCCCTAACAGGACTGAATTTCTAGGGTTTGCATACTGCTAGCTTAATCAATGTAACGGTAGAAAAAATGTTGGTCATTTGTTACTTGAACTCACGCTGTTGCTGATGTGATATAGCCTCTTGCCACACATTAGGTAATATATATTTATTGTCCTGCTCTGCAGAATGCACCGACATTTGATGAAAAATCTTATTACACAGTATATCTCAACATCACAGTCTGTCAGTATTTTATTCTTTTTAATACACGTGTTATTATGTTTGGCCATAAATGTTGATTTTTAAATCTATACATCCTTCCCTCACACATGGGGTTGTATCCACATAGCGGTATTATTGAAAATAAGAGTGATGGTGGTAGTAATCACAAGATCAGAAACAGAAACACTTTATTAACCACTGCACAGAAGTTGCTTGGTAACTGTTAGCCAAGATTATGGAGGCTGTAAAATAATACATTGAATTATGAATTATACATTGAATGGGTGGTTGTTGTCCACATTATTGAAGTCCCCAGAAATCAAAACACTGGGGGGCAGGGTCTGGATCTCGCACCTAGACCTCGCAAAGGTGCTGGGTTAGCTGTCAGGGGGAGGTGCAAACAACTGCTCAGGTGCTGTGTATAATAACATTGATAATTATGTAATAGCACCAGTAAAATTGTATGTGGTGTGATGAAAGTATAATGTGACTAGTAGTACTGCCTTGTAGGTTAGCAGAAGTAAGACAGAAGCAGAACTGCAGTACACATTAACACAGTCAACATCAGAAGATACTAGATGAGTTACACTGGCTCCATCCCTGCACACAAGATACAACTTGCATCATATTGCTCCACCAGATGGGGTTAACCCTCCTGTTATATTGCAAATCAAACTGAGCCATTAAAAAACATTTGAAAGTACAAGTTTTGTCTACAGCTTCCTCTGTTGGATTTAATTACTGTCATCAACGTTATAGATGAATATGGTATTTACAACTGCTCTACGTCTTGTGTGTTTATATCAGAGAAATACAGTTCAGGTCAATTTGACCTGGCAGTGAAAGCGAAGACGAGAAATGCCAAATTGAGACAATCCCTCTCTTTGTAGATGTGATACATTTCCCTCTAATTACGAATACACACAGACACAAACCATGATTGCACTCCAAAACTAAAAAGGGCAAATACTGTGACCGGCTAGGTTTTTGACAACTTTTGAGGGATTGGAGGATAAATGTGCACCTTGTTAAACTGACCCAGAACCATTATTATTGCTCCACTGAAATGAACATAGGGGTGGGCAATCCTGGTCCTTGAGGGCCGCTATCCTGCATGTTTTAGATGTGTTCCTCTTCCAGCACACCTGATTCAAATGACCAGGATCTTTATCAGGCTTGTGCAGAGCTTGATGATCATAGACATATACACTAGACGCCTCACCGTCTGGATGGAACAGACGTCAGTGTGTCCGCCATCTTCCCAGGGTCATTTGTCGAGACTTCAGCATTGATGCTGCATCACTGCTCTGTGTGGGGTTGTACAAACCGGCAAAATAACGACGACCGACTTTGTGGAATTACCTTCCACGGGTAGGAAAAAATGTTTGTTGTTGTTGTTGTTGTTGTGTTTAATAATTTTTAATTTTTTTTAATATAATTTTTTTATCCTAATAAACTAAAAATGAATGCAATGACTCTTCACAGTCACATAAATGTATATTTTTGTGGTTTTCTTCAGAAAACACATCGCTGTCACATGGACAGGGCAGACTTGACCCTCGCAATATGGCAACCGCTCTAATGTATTGAAGCGGTGGGCAGACACAGGCTCCGCGGCGTCTAGAGTATATGTTTATGTTGATGATGAGCTGGTCATTTGAATCAGGTGTGTTGGAAGAGGGACACATCTAAAACATGCTGGATAGCAGCCCTTGAGGACCAGGACTGACCACCCCTGACATAGACTGTTGATAGAAATAGATCAGGGGGTTGCAACCCTGGTCCTGGAGAGCTGCTATCCTGCAGGTTTTAGATGTGTCCCTTTTCTGAAGTCAGTAGTTGTTAGTGACTTAAAGAATAGGACAGTGTTTCAGAAGCGAGGAGATGATCTAAAATAGTGCATAAAATACACACAGATCTCCATGTTATTAAAGACAAAGTTGGAATCATCAGTGGGTGTTTTTGAGATGGTCAAACCACGTCTAAAAAAGGTTTTGGAGTCAGCTGCTCAGAGACAGTTATTAAAACCTTGTGTATCACTAATAACAAGAATCTCAGTTTTAGAGTAATTATCTCTTGACACGAGCCAGCCAGTCATTCACTACTGGCAACTTCCCGCTACAAGTTGGCTCTGAGTCCTGCTGGTGCAGCAGTTAAAGCAAAATGCAGGCAGACAAATGCTACAAGCCAAAGGTTAAACTAAACAGAGAATGAACAGAGCATGAAGACGCATAATCACCAATGGAGACTAAACATTTTCTGTCTGGTGGGTAGAAGAAGAGCCGGCCCTTCATCGCACTAGAAATACCAACCTCATTCCCCAGTCTATCAATTACAATAGCGTGATTAATCACATCGGAGGCCGGGCTTAGGTCAAGCAGTGAAAAACACTGAGCACCTAGTGGAGTATACATTTATCAGATGATAATTAATAACCCAGAGAATGGTGGTTTCACTGCTATGGGGTTTGCAAAAGCCTCTAGCTTTAATTTTACAGCCTTCAAATTTGGGAGCTGAAGTACATTCATAATGAATACAGAGGCCTCGTCCTGTTTCCACATAAAGACAACAAATTATAATATTTGGTTTACACAAATGTTTCCCCATTGACCTGACAATGAATTAGTTTGAACATCTTGTTTGTTTGTCTTCAGAATCAGAATAAGACTCATATTTAACCCTTTAACTGCAGCACCAAGAAACAAGCAACCAAAAAGGTGTGGGGTTTTTTTGCAGTTTTTTTTTTCTTGGGGCATGAATAACAACAATCAAGGTGTTTTTTCAACAGACCCCACAGCATTTTTTCTTTTACCTCTACCAAATGGTTGAGTTGAATATACAGTCATGAGACCACCCTTGTCATCAAAAACAATGGTCATGCAATCAAGTACTAACTCCTGTGTGCATCATGTGACTGCAACAGACAGAAAAGAAAACATGGAGTGGCTAAAAGCACTGTTTGTTTTTAGCAGGACAATGCTGTAGCTATTGATGTAAGAACTTAAGTGACTTTGGTTATTATCAAGAAAACCATAAAAAATTGTGAGATGTCAGCTCTTAAATTAAACTCTATTGTTGTTGATATCATTATATTTGTCCAAACAAATGTACCTTCAGTTGTACCAGGAATTAAAATGAACAGAATGAACAGCAAAACAAGGGTGGGCTAATATTTGTTTTCATGACAAATACCAAAACAGAAATGAGCAGAACTAATTATTTTTCAACATAAATGTATCACATATACAGCAAAGAATAAAAATCAATTTAAATCACATTAGCCTTGCATCTTTACCTTGACCAAATGGTTGATTTTTCAGTCTGTGGTTGTTTATTGTTTTGAGCATGTTTTTCAAAAAGTATTTATTATTTATTCATTATTATTTTATTATTATTATTATTTTTTAATATACAGCAGGTACAAACTATCTGCACATTCAAAGGAGTGGGTCGAATTATGACCCTGATCAAATGTTTTCTGCTGTATCAAGTTAGATAGCAGTGTTTAGAAACTCCTCTGGAAGTAAAACATGTTGAAAAAATTCAGTTCAACACATTTTTCAATAACATAGTTACTCAAAATGTACTCTACCAAATGGTGGAGCAGTTAAAGGGTTAACTCTGGGGGGCGGGGGCATAAAATCCAACGCTCCCCAAAAGTTAGCACCTAAGGCAACATGTCTTGGTTTTAAATACTTTTGAGATTCAGCGTTGCTGCAGACCAGAGGGCGGTGATGTATCAGAGGCTGTGTGGTAACATGATGGTCTGTTAACAGTTTGATTTGATAAACACAATTAATAGTTAACTAATGGTTATTGAACAAAACACATCAAGGAAGTGTATTTATTTTATTTTCAGCTTGGTGAACATTAATATTACCATATAAGCTGAAATTAATGGAGCCATTTTTCACTGTCTATTTAATGATGCCAGGAGATGGACAGCTAAATTAAGTATAATTTGACTCTAAGTTTATCTGCTGTCATTACAGAGGACAGATGAATGCTTCATGGATGCATCCCAACGTTGCCTTTCTGAGATCCAGTCAAGATGAATGAAACTGTGGTGAAAGGGTCTGAACAGGCAATAACAAGCAATGCAGAAACAGGAAGCTGCTCACAATACACCTTATTCTAGAGTAGCCTATCTGAAGGAGCAGGTGTCCACACAACCTCAGGTCTTTCAGTGACATGAAGGAAAATGTCTTAACAAGTCAGCTTGCAAGTAAAATAATGAGAGGCACCTGTGAAGTGATGCACTGATGATGGCACGGTTAATAATTTCTCAGTGTTAACAATCAGTGAGCAGGAACACCTGTCGGGGCAGCGATTACAAAGCGATCAGCAGAAGTGAATAAAAACCTGGAGAGGTAAGTTTAGCAAAATTTAATTTAGGTCCAGATGATCTGATTGTTGATTGTTTCCTAAATGGAGCAATAATATGCACAGCTGGGTAAATTCATTAGCAGATCTGTTGTGGGGAGACCGAGCCATTTGGACTCAAACTGACAAAAAAAAAAAAAGAGACAATTCTCTGGGATGTTTATTAAAGATGTGAGAGCGCACAGCGTGCTTATGAAGTATAATGGCTGATATAAAAAGGA
The DNA here is from genome assembly GCA_900323345.1 of Pseudochromis fuscus. NCBI lineage: Eukaryota > Metazoa > Chordata > Actinopteri > Pseudochromidae > Pseudochromis > Pseudochromis fuscus. The sequence goes on from OOFC01049628.1 coordinate 41,593, forward strand.
ATGAAATAACAATACACCAGTGATCAAAGAGAGAAACGGCTGCTCCCCTAAGGAGTATTTAGACAGACCAGATGCAAAAATTTGGCATGGTGTTAAATTTAAAGTAAGTGCTAAAATCTAAATGCAAATAAGTAAACTCAGCTAGAAAAACTTCAGCGTGGGTATCTTTGCTGTCATTTAGGACAGTAGATGTTAGAGATTTCTTGAAATCTGGCAGCAAAGTAGTAGGTGGTTTAAAAAGGAGGAAAACAGCTGCAGAAAACGGTTGGTGATAAAGATGCTGGTGGTTGTTTACTGCAGCCCTACAGGCCCTTTACCAAGCAGCAAGTATAAAACCTGCAAAGGATCATGCAATGAGTTCAAATTTAAGGCTTGGAAATGAAAAATCTTAACTGTTACAGCTGCTTTTCCAAAGTGAAATGACAAGTAAGTCAGTAATAAAGTGGGAAAACAAACCACTCATCTGTTACACTCACTGTACTGTACAATGTCACAGGCCTGGAGCTTATTGCCCCTGTGTTGATCGCTGCTTCCTGGACAGTTCTCCTTCACTGCCTCATGAGTCACATAACTTTGATACTCTTTTACTCACACTGCTGCTCAGACTTGTTTTCCACAGCACACAACCCTCAGGAAAGGACGTTCTCCCAAGAATAACAGAACAAGTCATTTCAATAAATGCCTCAAAGTGACAGTATTTACTTTCAAGAAATATCACTCATTAGTTATTGCAAAAATGAGGACAGAGGCATAAGAAATAGTAGGATGACACTGAATCAGCATATGGAGGAGGTGGGGCTTGAAGGATGGGTCAACACCACACTGGATTTGAATACCACACACTGATGTTCACTTTCCATTTTATATATTTATTAATTTTTTGAGCATGGCAGCAATAATTCCCCAACCTGAAACACATGTGTAAGCTTGACACAAAATGTCCTTTATCTTTAGCAAAGGCTTTATTTGAACCAAACCACTGCATGGTTGTAAATCTGAACACACTGGCTCTGTGCTTCAACCAAACCACAACCACGATGTTGCCAGGGTGTGGAGACATTTGGACGACTTGTTGCACAGGAAGTGATGTGATTATTTACAAAGACAAATGTTAGGGTCTATGACAACAACTTTACAGATTGCAAGATCTCCAGGGGTGATCTGATTAACTGTGACTCTGTTTGGCATCATACGAGTGTGTCTGTGGCACAAAATCAAATATGATAATGGTCCTACCCAGGGTCCAACATTTTTAGCTACTGTGCATCAAAGAGCTGTTCTATATTCAAATCAAGTTTTAAGACCTTCACTCTGGGACAGGATTTTTGGACTAAAAACAACAGTTTCCCTGTTTGTCTTTTAAATCCACTTGACAACACCCTGCAATTCTGCGATTAAACTGTTAAAATCCACACATGACACACAAATGAAAAAACCCCAGACAGCTCTAAGTTAAGGTAGGGAAGGTTAACTACACATCCTCGCATGACTAATAAATTAAATTAAACCTTCGATGTGCAATATAGCATGTGGCTCAGTAGTTTATTTCCATTACTGCGCAGTACAAAAGGTTGGAAACGTGATATAATTCACACTTGTGCATATTTCCTCTCTGATCGCACTGGAAGGCTTGCCAGTTTTCTGCTTTCATGACAAGCTAGTTTGTCTCTGCAGTGTTTTGTGCGTTATGCCCCAAGGAAGATTTTAGCTTTGCAATTTAAGAAGGGAAGGAAACCGTGAGTAGAATTTCAGCTCTCTCCTTTTTCCATAAGCCTCTCTTTGTGTTTTCATTGGAACACTTCTTTTGTTGTTTTACTACATTATTTAAGTAACTTTACTTTCAATCACTGTTGTATGAGGAATTTCTTTTTAATCTCAGACCACCCCCCAACACACACACACACACCATTCTGTATTCTGTAGTGCTATGCAAAGGAATCTGTTCAATGAGATTTGCATAATTACGTCAATTACAATTACATACCCTTGCCCTTTCTTTGTTCAGGATTCATTAACATGAAACAACACTTGTCTTACTAAATATCCTGCCTGGTCCAGACTTTGAACATCCTCACTTCTCCTATTCTGACTCGCTATCTTCACCTGAACATCTCTGTGTCCCTGGGTGATTTTACTGCTAGCCCTAATAATATCATACCCTTCCAAACAAAGTTGGGAAACACTTTCTCATTGCTTTCAAATCCCTTCCCTTGAATAACCCTCGTATAACACTGCAAGGTCCCATCTCAATCTACTCCTCCTTCCTTTCCCGGGTCCCTGGAAAGTCCATTCTCAATGCAACAGTGGCCCAAAATACTCCCCTCATAAAATTTGATGTTCTGTTATCGGTGACATTGTCACTATCTGTGTAAGTCAGATCAGAGGGGCGAAGCATCTGTCATTTCATTCTTATCTCTTAAAAGACGCTCTTAAAAGTGCAATTACTGTAGTTTGCTTTGTTAAATACGAGCTGCAGGACATGGATGTCAAATGCATAGTTGTAAATTAGTTTGTTGTGGCTGCAGAATATTGTCCCCGGAGTGTCATTGACAAATTATAAAAAGGATTATTTGAACATTGTAGCTCATGTTTCTAGATAAGTGGTACTCAATCCTGGTCCTTGAGGGCCCCTATCCTGCATGTTTAAGATGTGTCCCTCTTCCAACACACCTGATTCAGATGACCAGGATTGTTATCAGGCTTCTTCAGAGGTTGATGATGAGCTGGTCATGTGAATCAGGTGTGTTGGAAGAGGGACACATATCAAACATGCAGGATAGGGGCCCTCGAGGACCAGGGTTGAGGACCACTGTTCTAGAGCCTCCTGCACTGGGATTATATTAGTTGTCTAATTTCTGGGTAAAGTGGGCCAATGAAAATCATGTGGATAAACTGACAAACCTTTCAGCACGGTGACATAAACCCCTGTAAACTTTCTTTTACAAACATCCACTTTGCAAAGATCTACAAATGATTTTTTCTGAAATGCTGCTGCTATACCTTGTTTTTGTGTGCGTTCTTCAACACATCTGTTAGCCCTGGTAGTCGTGGGGTGGGGGTATTACCTAGAGAAGTGGCATCACAGCCAAAGGTGTGTTCTACTTTTGGTGTCCTCTGAACAGATAACATCAATCAGGCTTTTATCCACTCGGAGAATGAGGTTGGATCATAACAGGGAAAAATGCTGATTGATGGTCCTGCCCGCTGTTAGAAGGAAGCGACTTCACCTCAGGAGCCAAAGACACAGGATTACACTGCATTTAGACTTTGCTTTAGTCAGATGGGACTCTGGATCATTAACTTAAACTTGGCTTAAATATATTTAATCCATCTTATTAAAATGTTGTACAGTATTAACTACTGTATGTGCCAAGTTAGGTCCAGGCTTGGCACTGCTGCATGTTTCAACTGGTTTGACAGGAAACCAGTTAACTTCTCTCCTTATTTGCTATTCACTATGGATTTTAAATTTATTTAAAGGAAAGCCTGATGGTGCATTATTCACTATTCCTCTTTTCTGTCACTAAATCTATTGTTTTTACTCAGCGTTTTGCCTCTCTTTGTCACTGTCACCAGGAAGTGTTGCCTGTGAACCACCTCTATTTGTATTTTTTTTCCTTAATGTGACACATCATCTGTTTGATAAAAAAAAAACTTGCAGTCAGCAGTTCATTCATAGGAAGTCAGTCAAGAAGTTAACTGATGAACTCGATTTTCCAACATGCACAAGCCATTGTTCTGCCCCATAGTGTAAAGCATGTAGTTTATCCCGTTCAGATCCAGTGTATAATTGTCTCAGTGAGATTCATCTAATGACTGCTGTGAATATTACTGCTGACAGCTGTTGAAAGACCATGCAGAAACAATAACAATAGTTATAGCTGATGGGAGGGAAAAGACCCAACTGAGGATGTAATGGGCTTGCAACCCATGAGAGCTTTATTCAAAGGCAGATCAACACACTGCTTGTGCTTTTATGAAAGGTTAGAAATTAAGTATTTTTGTTCTGAGTTAGATAGTGACCTACAAAGCTACAAATGGCTTAAAATGACCACAAATGCATGGCTAGAAAAGGGTTGAAGAAGCACAAAAAAGTCCTGCCCTCGAGGTTGGTGGACAATAACACCTCGAGGTAAAAAACAATAAAAAGTCATCAGTAAGACCAGGACCTCACATCACAGCACCTCCCGAGGAGTCAAAGAAACACTCTTTTCAAGTCAAGTGACACATAACAAAACAAACTGAAGGCACAAATGTGAAAATTCTGGGTCTGGAGGGTCAAAAGTTTAAGCCGCCAAAGAAGGAAAAGACCGGCAGGCAGAAACAGCCAGAGTGAAATGGCCTAGGGCGACACACCAGAAGGGAACAGTGAAACCAGCTACTGGATGGGCTAAAAGGAAGAGCTGAGGGCTGAATAGGTAAGATGGGGCATGTCGGAGGATGTCATACAGTATATGACATGGGAGAAGAAAGTCGAGTTCCCAAAACAAAGAGGCAGCATCAACCAGGCAGTGCAACTAAAGTGTTGTAAGCGACCGCAAAATGGAGCTGGGTGGTGGTACAGGCAGGCATGAAGTCGGTTCTGGTCACGAGCTCTTTTCTGTCCTATCCACCTCAGTCTGACCCACCTAATTAGCAGGCTTTATACCTGAGGACGTGCTCATTCCTGCTCTACATTGACCTACTACAGATGTGCACCTCACCTCCACAGCCTCCTCCTGCATTAGCAAAATTGTTTGGGGGTGGGGACTGTCCTTCCTCGAGCATCACTCGAGCAAAGTCGGCAGCAAACACCAAATGTATGTCAGTCTGTAATAAATGGTTGAACTTGACGCAAGCGTCCTGCCTGAACAGTTATAGTGGGGAAGAGAGAGACAGCTCAGAAATGCAATCGAGAAAGGCATCAGAAAGGAAGATCAGACAGATGAGAACTGAAGTGTCAATATACTACAAGTAAACAAGGAGCTATTTGATAGAACTGACTCGTGAGGAAAATGGAAAAAAAAAATGAAATGACAGAAGAAAGGAACGATGACAGCATTTTACAAGCACTTCTTTAAATATGCAGAGCTACTCTTAAAAGGATAGGGCTAGTGTTATATTTTCTTTTTATTATTAACAACAACCCCCCCACCCCCTCCCAAAAAATGCTAAGAAAAAACAATACATTTATCTTTCCAAAAAAAGGATTGTCGCTTTTGTTACAGCTTGACTTTCTTTTGGTGTCACCCACGTCCATTGTTATTTAGAAACTGCTGCATTGGTGTGACATATGCTGTCATTGTGATGTAGTGTAAAGGAGTGAAAAAACACATGACTGTCATAATGTAGCACAATGTAATCTCTGATTTCCTCTTTACAATCACTATACTTTCTACATGGGGCGTGGCACATCTAAGGGCAAAACCACAAGCTACCCTTTCAGTTGGCCAGGCTATTTATTCCAGCAGGATCCTACTGGGGCTGAAACATATTGTAACTTTACTTTAAATTGTGATGGGCAGAAACTTAAAAAGATATTTGAAATATGTCACGAAATATGAAGTATGGCTTTTTTAATCACATGCTATACACACAGATTATATATAAAATAATGTGACATCACCCTGTTGAAGCCAATAATGTAATAACAGCCAATAACGTATTAAGAGCCGATAACGTAATAAATTTGCCCTTCTTGAAATGTAATAGGCCAATAATGTAATAACTGGCCAATTATGTAATAAAAGTCCTGAAACTGATAACGCAATAATTTTTTGGCCAATAACGTAATAATTTATAACGTTATTGGCTGTTTATTACGTTATTGGCCTGGTAAAAGAAAAAAAAACTTTGCAAATGTAATAACTGAGCCAATATTATTATTGTTATTGGCCACAAGTTATTACATTATGTGTTCAGGACTTTTATTACGTTATTGGCCTATTACATTTCAAAAAGGGCAAATTCATTATGTTATCAGCTGTTATTACGCTATTGGCTGTTATTACATTATTGGCTTCAACCCTTTTAAAACAAGGAGTTTGGCATTTGATCAATTATCACCATGCTGAGTTTGAAGTGACCATATTTGGGTATGGGAGATTAGATTAGATTAGATTAGTTTATTTGAAGGGGACAGTGCAATTTCATAAAACACATGATAAAACATGGTTAAAAAAGCCAGAATTAGCCAAAAGGCTATTTTTCATCTGTAGTCCCCTGGCCATGAAATAATAAAAAAAAAAACAAAAAACATTAAAATACATATACACAAGAGTACAACAGTTAATAGGACATGAAGACAAGACTACAAGACATGACACACCAATCACAACAAACAAAGACAAACTATTAATAGCTGTTAAAAGGCACAGAGTATTTACAAGAAGAATAGAAGGAAAACACAGGTTTAGAATGCTACACAGAACAGCACAGGTTGTCTTTTAGTGTGGGCAGGTGTAGGTGTTAATAAGCCACATTTTCAGATGTTTCTTAAAGGCCTTATAAGTGGCTTGCTGTTTAACCTCCCCAGGTGTGGAATTCCACTCACTGGCGCCCCTCACTGACCAGGCTGACTGGCTAAATGTGCTCCTGCGCAGAGGGATGACACAGTCACCTCTGACAGAGCCTCGAGTGACACGATCAGTGGTATTTCTTTGGCTAATAAACTCAGCCAATGGAGCTGGAGCTAAATCATGCATTACTTTATAGACTAGGCA
>OOFC01049632.1:3922-16545 GCA_900323345.1 Pseudochromis fuscus
CCTGTTGGTTTGTGGAGTCACGTTTTGAAGGCAGGTTTTGGTATCTGAACGTGGCCATGTTGGTTTTTTTGGAGCCAGACGTGACCATATTTGGATATGAAGGGAGAAGAGAGGAGGCGGGTCTGAACTTTGAACCCAAGGACACTTTGTCATTGGAGACCTGACCTGTCGATCAAACTATCCCCGCCTCTTTTGAAGCCTAATATCTCCCTAATGATGAAATGATTTTCAGATGGACCACAAAGAGTTCATTTTAGCTAATGATGGACTTTGTTGCAGATTATTTAAGACATTTTCTCCAAATGACTTATTAATTTCTGAGAACTGTCATGAATGTGTGACTATTTGTGTACATCCTGTTTAGTGACTTCCTTGGAAACTGGCAGTGGTGTGTTTGGCTCTGCTGCAACAGACCTCTCTGAAAAATCAGGTAAATTTAAAGAAATGTTTAAAAAAAAATGTTGGATTGATTTACGACTGAGTCCAGTTACCTTAGATGCAGTGCAATTTGTGTAACCATGACCTGGATGACTGAGAATCTTCTCAGATATTTTACATGGACTCGCACCCTCCTACTTATCTTTCCAAAAATAAACAATACATCAGTAGGTGGCAGGGCTTTTTCGTACTGTGGGCCTTTTTTCTGAAGTTGTCTTCCTGTCCAAATTTGAATGCAAGTTTCTTCATTTATTAAAAAGTAAACGTATCTATCTAATGCTGCAGCCTTGAACCTCACTCAGCTTCACAAAGTCCCAAAATGCTAATGAGCAGGAGTGAAAGTACATTTATTGTTTTTTATTTTCATATCCTACTAAAGTTCAATAAAGAAGTTCTGCCTGCATCCCTGGTTCTTGTGCATGTTCCTCCTGCTCTGTTCTCTTGGTGCGTCCTCTTTTGCTGTTGAATTTAGCTAATGGCGTCAGAATGACTGGTGGTAAAAATATATTGATAGTCATTTTATTTCATTGATTATATTCTAATGATGATTTTATAACTGAAGTCAGTTGGAGCCAGCATCTAGTGGCCATCGGGAGTATTGCACCTTTGTGCACATTAGCTTCATGTTTGAGACCTATTTGCTTTATCTATTTTTACAGTACAGGCCAAAAGTTTGGACACACCTTCTCATTCAATGCGTTGTCTTTATTTTCATGACTATCTACATTGTAGAGTAAAGTAAAGTAATGATGGCCACTTGTTTTTCTTCAGTTAGCTGATTGGTTCTTGCCATAATATGTATTTTAACAGTTGTCCAATAGGGCTTAACCTGACTTCTGCACAACACAACTGATGGTCCCAACTCCATTGATAAAGCAAGAAACTCCACTAATTAACCCTGATCAGTCACGGCTGTGAAGTGGAAACCATTTCAGGTGACGACCTCTTGAAGCTCATGGAGAAAATGCAAAGAGTTTGCAAAGTAGTAATCAGACCAAATGGTGGCTATTTTGAAGAAACTAGAATATAAAACATGTTTTCAGTTATTTCATCTTTTTAGTTAAGTGCATAACTCCACGTGTTCATTCAAAGTTTTGATGCCTTCAGTGAGAATCTACAATGTAAATCGTCATTAAAATAAAGAAAACACATTGAATGCGAAGGTGTGTCCAGACTTTTGACCTATACTATAAATGGGAACTCAGATTTGTAGGAATATTTAGTTGGTGTGATTTTAGCCAAGTCACTGTTTTAACATTAGTTTAATCTGTAGATGTTCACAAACCCACCTTTCCTATCTTTACGTCATCAGCGTGCTCGAAGCTGGTGGCCAGCTGTTCCCAGGTGGGGGCCATGGCTTTGCAGTGGCCACACCACGGAGCAAAGAACTTAATAAAATGAGCACCTGAAGCAGGAAGAAGAAAAAGAAACTGCAGGTAATGAGCAAGAAAACCAACACAGATGGAAAAATAAGTAAAACTGACATGACTTATAGAGTACACCAGTGTCTGTGTGAACGCAACTACACAAATCTGTAGCAAGCTGAGGCTGAAGTTAATGCAAGCAGATCTGTAATTTGATGAATGTAAAAAGTTGATTGCACGACAACACTCCACACAGCCTGCTGTAAATGAAAATATACACCTCTTGCAGCTTATACGTAACCAATTACACAACGTTTACTGCGACTCTGTTGCCAACATGTGAAGGTGGGACCTATAAACACTGTTTTAAAAATGCCTATGTCATATCCTGCCTTTTCTCGTCTCCAAACAAGAAATCATTTATTTTTCTTCAAAACCAAAACATCTGAACTTCAGTGGAGCTTAAGAGCGGTAATTTTCATCGAGACAATTATCGTGAGCTCTGTTTATTTTTGCGCTCGTTGTCTGAAAATCCTGAAACGTGAGATGACAGGAGACGAGGGTTTCACTGTTGGTGCGCGCTGACTGAGGCTGTGGATTGTGGCTCGAGTACTTTGTGTTGTCAGTTATGTAAATCAAGGCAGTGAGCGGTTTCCATTCTCTAATGAGTGATCCAGAAACAAAACTCAGTGTGGTTGAAAACTGAAAGTAACATTTAAACACAAGAACAAAGCAGAAACTATTTATCTGTTTTGGCAGGATGCAGCTGCACAAACAAATGAGTTGGAGTTAATAAAGCTTTAAACTGAATTTTTTATGCTGGACTTTTACCTTTGGCTATGTGGGCCTTGAAGTTGAGGGCAGTGAGGTCATACATGCCCTGTTTGGGTTCTGGGGCTTTAGGAGGCTCCAGTTCACTCTCTGGTTCCTGGAGGGGGGACAACAACAACAACAACAAGCATAAGCACTTTAAATCACTGGTGGAGACTTAATGTGATAGACAAAGTAAATAAATGAACACCACTCACCGAAGGCTCCTCCTGAAGCGTCTTCAGCATCCAAGTCTCCAGAGACTGCAGATCTCTGGGACCCTGGTACTTCACTGCTTCCTGGTCTGGCTTAAACAGCTTCAACCTACACAAAACACAAAAATGATTTCGAATTAGAAAAAAAAAACAACAACCAAAAAACCCTGCATGATTTAACTTTACAGTGTGACAAGAAGCGGATCATCAGTCCAGGGTCAAGGGCCCGGGAATGTCAAGTTATAAAAACAGACATTCTGTCAATTATTATCCAATCCCTGCTGTGTGTGCAGTCAGAAACAACCAAGAACCAGGAGGGTGCCATTAAGATAATGGCAAAATATTCAACTAAATGCAGGTCAATGTGTCACTGCTCTGTCAATCAGTAGTGAAAAAGACTGTTTACCTCTACAGTGTAGGAGGTGTTTTATTCTAAGTGCTACCGTGGCTCCTCTATTTTTCATGTTCTGTGAACTGACCTAAAAACATAAAAACATCTAGGCTGATCTTGTTCATGCCAGTAAAAGGATATAATCTGAGGTGCTGAAGAAATAATTTGGCTTGACTCACGTAGGATAGCCTCTGACACCGTGGACGTTGGAGCAGAACTTGGTGTCCTGAACGCAGTCTACTTTCACCACATAGACTGGGGGCTCCTCCATGCTGTTGTATTTGTCTGCCAGTTCATTCCATGTCGGCTGTAACCTCTGGCAATGTCCGCACCTGGACACAAGGTTGACAAAATAATATTAACTTCACAACATACAACCTTCTTAAAGCTTTGACATGTTTTAATGTCGCTGAATACGTATTCTTTACAATTTAAACTGTGATACTGCTTAAAAGTCACTGCTTGCCGAACCCACCACACCCAAGAAATTGCATGTGGTACTGTCTGCATGATGAAGGTGCATCACAACTTATAACAAAGCATGTGCCCTACTTTATATTTCAAACTCAATCTTTCTTCTCCTTCACTCTTTTTCTTTTGTGTCCTCCTAGCCTGCTCAGTGTATATTTTTTGTTGTTTATTAATACTCATCTTCTCTCCTCTCACTCTATTTATTTCTGTATTTGGGTTATTTATAGCTGGTAAAACGGTCTGTGTGTTGCTTAAAGGTTTCATACACCATGTTGAGACTACAGAAGTAATGGTGAGACAAAGGTCTGACAGTAGAGACTGTCCAGGGAGACACTGAGGACTTCACTCGCTGTTTATTCCCAGCTCTCCTGTTGTTACTCTACATTACACTGAATGATAATCAAATAAAGTAAAGACATTTCATTGCGTTTTCCAGGGAACGATCAAGGACATCTGGGGGGTCCGTGGACCCTCTATTTGAAACGTGTGACGTAACCTCAGTCAATCAGTGCGTGCCACGTAAGCACAGTAACTACAACTAACAAAATTTCTGGTCTAACTGTGCAACCAAACTGCGTCAGCGCCCTGTTCACCATTACGTAGAAAGTTATTAACTAAATCCCAACAGCTAGAGAACAGTTAGCAACGAGGCCCGAGAGAAAAGCGCTCCAGTTAGCAGCTAAGCTAACAGCACCAGTGAAACCAATGGGCGGCCAGCTAGCTAGCTTGCGTTGCTAGCTAGCCTGCTTGCTAACTTGCCGGTACGTAACCTAGCAACAGTACGAAGTGTAGCCGCTGAAAGCAGTCAGAGAAGTTGAGTAGGTTGTTGTCAATTTATTTAAGGTCGTTTGGAGAAAGAAAAAATAAACTTGCTAGCTGTCCACTCACCACGGGGCGTAAAACATGACAAAGTGAGCTGCAGTGGGAACCGCCTCGTTGAACATCTCCACCGTGTACGTGTGCTTGGCATGTTCATCTTCTTCTGCATCGGAGTCAGAAAACACACCAGCGAACAGCAACGACAAATAAATAAAAGTCAAGGTAAAAGGTGTGCGGTGCAGTGCTGGAGCCATGGTGGAGCTCAGTGGGTGAACAGTGTCCCTGCTGGTGTGAAGAAGACCGACTTCCAACGAGCACGCCCCTCCGCCGGCCTCACGTTAGAGAAATGTGAGCTGTGGATGGGACTCCTGCAGATGGAGATCACTGTAGCTAGACTTGAGCATGCAGTCACGGTGATGTGGAGATCTACGGCAGCCCGCAGGCGGTTTGCAACTCAATCCAACGTGACAGGTTAAAACAAGTGCCACTCTTTGAAGAATTGTTTTCTAACTACGACTTTACTGGAAGGGAGATAGTCCCGTGGGATTTAGTGTTGCATGTCAGACTCAAATAGTCAGAGGGTATTTATGTAGTGGTTGCTTTGTTTGTTTGTGGCCGCTCACTCCAACTGGGAAAGTATTATGAAGCGGTAAGAGGTTCAAGGAGTACTTTTAGGATAATCACCTAAATCTTAAAGTCTTGATGGCATCAGCATTCTCACTGCAGCATGCTAGACATGGATGTCTACTTCGTCTAGTCCATAATGACTATAATTCAAGCATGTTAATAGAAAAAAAGAAGATAACGTATTATATATTTTTTCTAACTTAATTAAGTCTCAGAATGAGGCCAGTGTGGAAGTGTAAAAAAAGTGTAATACTCCTGACGACCACTAGATGATGGCTCCAATTGACTTCAATTCAAAAATGGTAATTTTCCATCCTGAATTCTCAGTCAACCCATTTTTCCCACAAGTCATTGTGATGTCATTGGCTAAAGTCAGCTGTTCTTGTCAGTGATCTGGTGCGCCATCTGACAATGTTTTCATCAAGAAGATATTAGGCTTAAGGTGACCAAAAGAAGACCAAAACTAGAACTCGAGTCTCACTGACCCTGTTCACACTTAGCTGCTTGCACCCAATCTGGGTTGCGGGGTCCCAAGTGCACAACACTAAACCCAGCTAAAGACAAGTGTGAATGTCCATGAAGACGCATTGAGATTCAATCACTTAAACCACATGTGGAGGTGGTTTGGAACACATACTTTTTGTAGTATGAATGCTAATCTGTCCTGATGTGTCCCCGATATGGAGGGAATTAATAAAAACACTTCCTTTCTTGTGTTTAGTCTCCTCCATCTTGTCCTGCACTCATTTGCAACTAATAAACGACTGTGTCCTATCCCTTGAAACAGTGTGAACAGCCTGCACATGTACAATAGTTCTTGAATAATTTTGCCTTCTCCTCTCCTTTAGCTAACTGTGCTAACTGTTTACAAAAACTGGCACTCTTCTGGCGAATTATGTGTAAACTAAGCACAAGCTGTACTGACATCTGAATACAAGTTTTCGACCAGATGGTTTGGAAACGCAGGGTATATATGTGTGTAAACAAAGATGTGTCTGGGCTGTCCACTTAAGATCCGATCGCCCAAGATACATTTTAAAACCAAATATAAACACAACCATACACATTGGGCAGTGTCCTCAGGTTCAAGGGTCAGACCCGCCTCCCCCCTCCTCCCTTCATATCCAAATATGGTCATTCCTGGCTTCAAAATGTGAGCCCACAAACCAACAGGTGACATCACATTAGCTGCAATAACATCTGCCTCCCCATTTATATTATGGGTAAATGTAAGTAATCTTTTATAGACAGGTGGATACCATTCAGCCAGCACCATGTTTAAGATGGTGAATGTAAATTATAAATGTGAAATATGTTAAAGGAAAGCCAATGATGTCATCCAGAAAAATTAAATTAGGACATAATTTAAGAGACATTTACAGAGCCTGTTCACTTCTGGTAGTTTAAGGAAAATCCAAATTGGTCAATTATAAATGGTCCAATATGTTCTGGTCGACTGCAACACCTTGGCAGGCGGTTTGAGTTTCTTTCACACCTAAGGCTGTCTTTCTAGAACAAACTGGCTGCTCCTGAAATGAAATAATAGAGTGAAAAATCTGTGAAGACATCCATAATAAGGTGAAATATTGTGAAAACAGACTCAGGATTGAGAGAACACACAGTTAACATAGAAAATTATGGGCAGCACAGCTCAGGTGTCACATCACCGCTGGCTCAGATGACAGATGGACTGTTGGTTTTCTACATCGATGGTCAGATATGAGTCAGAGTTGCCTCCTCATCACTGCTGGAAACGATGTTTTAAAGTGAGAACATTTAAGACAAATATAATTAATCCAATTTATTACACTGGATAAATAGCACGTCTCGTGGGGGCTGTAGCCTTGCGTAATGGCGACAGTGCGTATAAATCATGCACCTATTCCCACGGCGGAGCGTGTTTGTGTGTGTGTCTTTTCCCAGAGTAGCGAGTACCTGCTGGCTCGCTGAATTGACAGCTCTTTGGAAAGTTCTCTCCTCTTTTAATACAGTCATGATTTCATGAAACCAAATGGAGACAGCTTTCATATTAACTGTATTTCTCTTTAATCATCCCCCTTTTTCCCCTTTCATATGGACAACAGGAAAAGTGGGAAGGGAAGAGGTTACAGCATGGAAAGAGACAGAGGTGTCGCCCAGAGAGCCACTATGGTACTGTATATAACACTATTCCAGACCGTCAGAGCTCTTTCATAAAACCAGGTCTTCTTGAATGTGTATATACTAAAAGTGGGTGAAAATGATCCTACCATACACAGCCAGACTCTGAAGTTAGATATATGTGTCACAGGCTGAGGTGTTTATGATGTGCACAGTGTGTAGATGTGTGTGTGTGTGTGTCAGTACTTTTTAGGCAGTCACTGTCAGGAGATTGTCCTTGAGTTCCCAAGACAACCATTGAAATTCCACACACACACACACACACACACACACACACACACACACACACGATTATTCTGTCCACATGGAGTACATCCATTCAAAGGAGAAGCAATATACTCGTAAGAGACTCCCTCACTGAGATGGATGATGCTACATTGACCTCGAAACTGACGAGTGGTGATCTTTAACCTCTGGCTGTAAAAACTCAAACATACTTTCTCTTTGAAGAACTTCAGGAAATGTTTTACCTTTTGGCTCTGGCCTCACTTGCAGAGAGAAAAGTAGGAAAAGAAACAACCAACAAATGTAAAAGGTCATCAGTCTACAGACACCTGGATTTTTATGGGTTTTTTTTATTGTGAGATGGACCCAACAGGTAAGTTTCTGGCCTCAAAGCAGGTTGCACATGAGAAAAACAGCAATACTGTATGTTTCCATGTGGCTGAGCCTCAGGAAAGACTGGTCTCTCATGTTAGCCAAAAGATTAAGGTAATTGTTTTACATTTTAGGAAATTCCACTCATTGGCTTTTGTTGGAAGACTTAAATGATAACATCAATATCTGAACGCCAAAAACGAAGTTAGCCAGCACTCAGTTAGCTGAACATAAATACTGGAGACAGAAGAAAACAGCCCATCTGTCCAAAGATAGAATAATCTAGGCAGCTGCACATTTAACGCTAACAAATGTCTTTTTTAGATAGTTTTGTTAAATTTTTGTTGGGTACAACTTACCCATAGACTGTATATAGTAATGGATGAAGCAACTGGGTCTCAACAAATGAGGCCAGTGCAGAACTGCCAAAAATTGCATTACCCCCGATAGCCACTAGATGCTGGCTCTGAAAATCTCCTTCTCCAATTGACTTTAATTCAAAAATCCTAATCTTCATGCAATACTCAGTCAATACATTTTTTCCACAAGTCATCCTGATGTTATTAGCTAAAGTCAACTCTTATTAATGACCTGGTGGTCCATCTGGGAAAAAAACACAATTATGTAGTTATTAGGCTTCAAAAAGGGGAAGATCTAGCGGTGTGGTCAGTTTGATTGACAGATCTGGTCTTCAATGAAACCTGCACTCAAGTCTCATACACATTGGGTAGCATGTGAGGGTTCAAGGGTCAGACTTGCCTAATCACTCCTCCCTTCATATCCAAATATGGTCACTTCTGGCTCCAAAAAACCAACATGGTGACATTCAAATGTAAAACTCCTGGATTCAAAATGTGAGTTTACAAACCAACGGTTGACATCACATTAGCTTTGTCCATTCTATACACAGTCTATGAAATTACCAAGCATTTTCTGTAAGATCTTATTATTAAACTGTAAAGATGTTGGTAGGTAGAGTTTGTTACTTTAAATCCAGGCAAGCTGTTTTCAGTTATGCTAAGCTAAGCTAAGATAATTGTGGTTGTAAGTTTATTTTCAAACAGACAGGCACGTGAGAGGAATCAATCTTCTAACCTGACTTTTGGCGAAAAACTCAAAAGGCGTAATTCCCAATGTGTCAAGCTATTCAAATTCAACAGCTGGATGCACCACTGAGTAAAAGTACACACTGAGAGCTGCCTTCTTGAACTTTTTCATTTCACATCAAAGGTATCTTTGACTGTTATGACTGCTCTGATCATATTCCTGCACTGATTTAGTCCGCTGTGCTAACATGAACATGTTGGCAGAATGAGAACTCCCACCCACTAAAGTTTATTTGAGCTATTATATCAAAAAAGAGCCTTGACATCTACTCGTGACCCACAGCTCTCGCCATCCTCTTACATTCCTGCTGCTGAAACACCAACGCCTTTATAGTTAATTGGAGGTGAAAAATGATATATGAGATTATTTTCCTTGACTTTTATACATGATAAATAACATCTACACACAGGTCAGACTCTCCCAAAGGGACTCTATTGTTACCATGGCGAGCCAACAACCACACATCACTATTTAATCTCAACATGTCTTATAGCTGTGGTAAATATGGCCAAATTGCCGCTGACATATTTTACATTTTGCCCGCTGAAGTGGAGGCCACATAGTTGTGGGTGTCTACTGGTTACCCATTGTTGATAGCTAGGCACCTTGCCAGGCCAGCTATAGCATGGTGTAATAGGAAAAAGAAAGATGAATGGACTCTGGGGACTCGAGGACATTCTGTTTATTTTCTTAATTGCCTGAAGTTAGTGGCTGAGTGTGTGAGAGTCAGCAGGTGGTAAACGGGGTGAAAAGTGAGAGCTGAGGGACAGTGAATAACAGAGAGGAGCTGCATGTGTGAAGCCACAGTTAGATATTGTTATAGGCCTCTAAGTTCGCATATTGAGCAGTAAGTTGATGGAGGGTGGTAACACTTTTTCCACGAGGTGTGTCTGGTCCAGGAAATTAGAAAATACTATTTTTTTCTTCTTGTGATGATACAGGTAGTTATCCTGGGTTTAAACAAACCAAAAATGTTTTCAAAAACTGTTAAAGCCTTAATTTGACATTGTTAGATGCTGTTTACACTTGGTTTTAAAATGCATCTTGGGTGATTGGATCACAAGTGGACAGCCGAGAAACATTTTTGTTTATACCTCCAACTTTCTCTGCATAAAATTCACCTTCGTCCTTATCAGGGACACATCAGGTGGCATTGAAGAATACATTACATAAGATATGTGGTCACATGTGTACCAGACCACCTGCACATGTGGTTTGAGTGATTGGATCTCAGTGCATCTTGGTGGTTATTTACACTTTTAAATAACGCTGTCCACTTGTGATCCGATCACCCGAGACACATCTTCAAACCATATGTCTTAGATGACACTTGCCAAGAGTTAGATGAAAAGTTAAATATCACTTTCTCATCCATCCAGCTTGGCATATTTCCAGTTAATGTTGCTGTTATGACTCCTACAGGCCTTGCAAACCTTTTGCACTCTTCACCCCCATGGTAGAGATTCAGGAAAATGAGAAACTGTGCAAAACAACATGTGAACATTGAACTTTTTGACAAGAATCATAGTTTTTGAGTCTGAACAACCACTCTTGTCAGTTTGTCAGACTGAATTGCTACAATGGAAGCAAAGAGTGCAAAGTCAGCCTCCTTTAACAGGCCAACACTTCCTCCAAAGCCTGATGTTTTTACACTTAAATTCTCTGTGTGGATGATTAATGAGAAATAAAGTGCATGTTTCTGTGCTTTGGAGGTGCTGACTAATCTAAGCCAATCAGTTTATGGGTATAGCATCTTTGTTTAAATGTCAGACTGTCATTGATCTTCTCTTATAACTCCAAAACAAAATGTATTCCCCAAAATGTTTCTTTACATTTTGCGTTTGCATTTTAACATTTCTCAAAACTTAACATAATAATTCAAACTTTATCATCACAAAATGAAAACAAACACAATCCTGACCCTCCTCTCAGCACTACTGACTTTCACAGTATACATTTTAAACTGGGATCTGCTTTTCAACACTGCCAAGAAAAACACTTGAGAAAACTTCTCTGAAGACTTTCTGGCGTAATTCAGAAGCTATTTCTGACCAAATCTAATTCTGTCCCGTAAACATATGGGAATTACCTTGCTGGACGCTGAGTCTTTCTGTGAAAATACTTTGAGCATTGTCTTCCCACAACTGAACACCGTGCAATCCAAAGCCAGAAGTGTTTCCATTAGGAACACAGAGACTCATGGCCGTATCATATCCGGGACACAGGATGTGACCAGCAGAGGGGAACCAATGTCATTTGCAGACAGCTTACTAAAACCACCGCAGCACGCACCTGTGCTGGAAAAAAACAGTTGGGAAAGGACTCTCCCACATGATTGGAACGCTCCCAGAAAAAAACATTAAAGCGCGGAAATCGGAAAACACCTTGTCTCTTCATCTGGGTGGCTAAAAGAGGGGAGAGGAAGAGAGGAGGAAAAATCAAAGAAACAGGATGAGGGAAATGAAAAGTGGAAGAAAGAAAAAGCAATAATCTTTAAGTAAGGGAAAGGGTGAGATAGACAGAGACAAAGCGGATAAAGGAACAGGAGGAAGGAGGAATGATATGAGATGCTTATGGTGCTTGTGGATTGCCATGACAACTCCTTCTCTAAGTGTTTTTGTGTTGTACTGCTCTCTGCTGGATCCAGGCAGATGACTAAAGCCGTGCCAGGTCTCATGAGGAATCTACAGTATGGAATTACCATCATTTTCCACAAGGCCCTGTGTGCTTACAGGGTTTAGCTGCTTTCTCACTGCTGGAAACTCCATGCTGGAGCTGTAAACAGCTCGGATGTTGACAGGTGTGAGTGGAAATCACAGCCGGTTGACAAGAAACATCTTCCTGCAAAAACGACCTTGTTACGATACCTACCACATGAAAAACACTCTTGTTAAGTATCTTAACAAGGTCAACCATATAAAACTAATTGAAAGTCTTTTTCAGCCATCATGAATGTTAGCTAATGATTGAAGTTCCACACATGTATGGGTTACAGCACCTGGAGATGAATGGCTATGATTTAGGACTGTGTGTAAAAACAACAAATATTTTCACTGTGAAAGTTTAAGGACAGACTACAGCTTGACTTATACGCTTAATAAAAAATATGGAAGTATATCCATATTTCCATTGATATATTTGAATTTCCCTCGGGATTGATAAAGTATCTATCTATCTATCTATCTATCTATCTATCTATCTATCTATCTATCTATCTATCTATCAGTCAGTTTGTCGAATACTTTGTGGTACTATGTGATATGTCAGTATCAGCTTTGCTAAATCCAGAGAGAAGTGGCCACTGGATGCTGGTTCCAAAAAACTCCAGTTGATGTCAATTTAAAAATGATAATTTTCAATCATGAAATATTCAGTCAATACAATTTTTCCACAAGTCATAGTGATGTCATTAGCTAAGGTTAACTATCTCAATAATCTGGTGGCCCTACTGAACAAAAAAGTCATTATTCAGTAGATCAGGCTTCAAAAAGAGTAAGATTTAGGGGTGTGGTCAGTTCAATCTAGACCACACTGAAATTGAATCTCATCCACGTTGGACAGTGTCCCCAGACTCAAGGGTCACACCCGCCTCCTCACTCCTCCCTTCATATCCAAATATGGTCA
>OOFC01049632.1:22664-37857 GCA_900323345.1 Pseudochromis fuscus
AAGATTTAGGGGTGTGGTCAGTTCAATCTAGACCACACTGAAATTGAATCTCATCCACGTTGGACAGTGTCCCCAGACTCAAGGGTCACACCCGCCTCCTCACTCCTCCCTTCATATCCAAATATGGTCACATCTGGCTCCAAAAAAACCAACATGATAATGTTCAGACACCAAACTCCTGGCTTCAAAATGTGAGTCCACAAACCAACGGGTGACATCAAGTTAGCTTGGTCTACTCTATCCACAGTCTATGGTGCCGATTGTTAGCGTGATAACACTGTTGTGGTGAACAAGGCAAACATGATATCTGTGAAACATCTGCCTGTTAGCTCTGACATATGTTTTTACATAGTCTTTATTATTTAGGTTGTCTGGCAGAGAATAATCCTTCTGCATGTTCATCTATGGAAAATTTGTTACGACCTTTACTTCCTCCATAGTCATCTGTTATTTGTAATTCTTGGCAAAAAAAAGCTGAAGTGATGTATCCCACTTTTTTTTTTTACCGACTCACAACTGATTTTCTACTCAAGGTGGTGGTTATATGTTTTGTATAAAATAAAAAGAGTTCCTGGTCCTGTTTGTGCACTGCTAATTGTGCCTATACTGATCAGAATAAAGTTGTGGTTTGAGCCGTCACTTTTTCTTGTCTATGCCAAAAGTTAGAAGTTACACAACACTGCACTTCACTGAATATTTATATCTGTCACCTGGGGTGAGACATCACATGTGGTGACAGGACCCACCTCGACTTGGAGGCTGCCTTTTACAGACACTTCTTGGTTCAGAGCCTTCTTTGTAAAAGCCCTACATCCTGCTGGTAAAGCCATCAGGATGTACTGACCAGAGTGTGAGGGGGCCGAGGTGGGGCAGAGGGAGAGAGAAAAAGTAGAGGGCAAGGAATATGAAAGAAAGGAGGAACTGGATTTATGGACATCCTGGCATTTTATTTTTAGTCTATCAATTGGTGTGTGTAACTATTTTTGTTTTTTTATTGAAAATTTGAAATTAATTATGCATGTGTATGTTTGGATAAGTTTTAAGTCCCTCTCAATCCAGTTTTCACCCTTGGCATTACTAAATTGTACATGCTTCACAAATTAATATTGCGACATAAATAATAACAGAGCCCTCCTTGAAGCCCACACACTTTACTGAAGTGTCCTTGAGCAAGACCCTGATTTGCTACCAGCTCCATATGTGCTGCTTTGTAGCCGGGCCCAGCCTCTGAAACAGAAAACAAGATTTCCTTACGAGGATCAGTAGACGATGACATACTGTTTGTGTCCAAGAAAAATCAAGCTTACTCTCACAGCCATGGTGCATCCAAATATTATTGACAACCTACAAATCAGGCGGCTGCCATGAAGGCTTGAAGTCACAGGGAGAGTAAGGCTCTAAAGTGATATTTCAGCAGACGGTATTTCATATGAGGTGAGCCATAAATGTCATCAATACCCAATGAGGCCACACTTAGCTTGAGAAAAAGTTGTATATAAAAGACTGTCTGTGGTTTTATTCTTTTTGGACATACTGCAAGACACTTTAAGAGCGCCCCAGTACCTGCCTTCATTGCATCAAGGTTTGTTTTTATTTTTCCCTGCTTTAAAAAAAAAAAAAAAGAAATTACAGATGCTGTCACCCACTTACTGGTACTCCCGCTTGCTCTCATGGAAAATGTAAAAGGGGCCCGGCCTTGTTGAGGTCAGGCTGACATTGCCAGTGAGAGGTGGCCAAGTCACAAAACAGATGTTTACTGTTTTTCTAAGGATGATTTGTTCTCTGCTCAATATTGACTCAGGTCCAAGCACAACCTAGGTCACTTTAGCAGAGTGCTGCATTTGAGTGGACAGACGGGGTCACAATGCTCCAACCAGGTGATAATGTTTTATTGTGAGTGTGGGACAGCTTGCATGCTTGCTTGAGCCGTGGGTACTTTAAGGGAGTTCATGATTCTGACAGGTGACTGGATTTGTCCATAAATCAAGCAGGTGTGCAATAAAATGATCGGTTGAATCACACGTAGGAAAGTTTGCGGCTGCGTGTGTGCTCTCCTGGATGTGTCACCCTGTGTAAGCAGCGAGTATGAATGAGTTTTAGGAAGCCCTTTGTGTGTTTGTGCGTGTGTGTGTCTGCACTTCGGAGCGTCTGCAGAGGCGGTCATGGACCCGGTAAAGGTCTCTCCACAGAAGCAGTGCGTCTGTTGGAATAATGTGTTTGACTTGGCCGCGGGGCAGCAGCAGGTGCTGGGAGGACCGTCTTGGAGCTGCTGCTCCCTGCCTGCTTTGATCTGCAGGCCAGGGACCAGTCTTCCCTTCTTGGTGACTTTCCCGTCCATCTCTTCTTTGTCTTCCTCCTTCCGTATCTTTGTTTCGTCCTCTCTTTTATTCTCCATTCCTCTTCCTGTTGTCACTTGTACCATTTCCTTTCTCCGTTTTAGTGGGTTTCTTTATCTGTTGATTCTTTTCTGTCTTGATTTTCTCTTTTTACAGGTGTCTTTCTGTTCTCTTTTTATGTCCCCCTCTCTTCCGACTTTCTCCCCATATCCTAGCTGTTAAAGAGCTTAGTTGTACTCGAGCCATGCAGCTGCTAGTCATCAATGACAAGACTGGGTGCAGAGCAGTGAGTTTGAATTTATGCATTCAGTGGGTCGTTGAAAGAGAGGTAGCAAAGGTTTGGATGCTGCTAACAGTGACATTTTTTCTGTTTCATTATCATAAATTGTATTTATAAATGGAGGAAGCAACCAGGTCTCAAAAATGAGGCCAGTGTGGAAGTGCAAAAAAAGGGCAATACTCCTGATGGCCACTAGATGCTGGTTCCGTAAAACTCTGCCTCCAATTGACTTTAATTGGAGGCAGCGTGATTTTCAAGCAGAAAATCATTTCATCATGAAGTAGATATTGGTTATATGACATAGTTTGATTGATGTAAACCCAAGTCCTATCCACAATAGCAGTGTCCTCAGGTTCAAGGGTCAGACCCGCCTCCTCTCTCCTCCCTTTATAACCAAACATGCAATACAAATCTGGCTCCAAACAACCAACATGGAGACGTTCAAAGACCAAACTTCCCGGCTTTAAAATGTGAGTTCACAAACCAATGTATATTATGTTACTTTCATCCCTTCTATACACAGTGTATGGATATCACTCTCTTGTCTATAAGCTGAATATAACGCCAGGAGGTTGGAGCTTTCAGTGGTTGCCTGGCAACCTCATTGCAAGAAGGAAGTCATAATGTATATAACATCATTGTGTATGTGTATGTAACATCATTTACCCTTTTGTTTTTGTAGAGATTTTGTTTCCACTCTTTGTGCTAAGCTAAGCTTACCATGTGCTAGCTGTAGCTTCAAATTAAGTATACGGACATGAGTGGCATGGATCTTCTCAACTAACTCTCAGCAAAGCAGCAGATTTATGCATTTCCCAAAATGTCAAACTATACCTTAAGGATAATGTTTCATCCTTCAAATAGGAAATGTGTGTTGAACAAAGCCAAACTTCCCTTCAGTCATATGTTCCTTCTGGTTTTCCTACAAACTGGAGCAGACTGTTTTTAAACATTTGGCTGAACATGTGTATCTGCTTTATCAGCTGAATCAAGGACAAAAAACCACATTTAGCCCTTAACAAGATATCCTGACACCCAGCGCTTAACACGGCCATGCTGTAGATGAGTCATAATTTTAGCTCTGGAGCCCTCCCCACCTCCATGTCTTTTTCTCTCAGCCTCAAGGTAAAGCCATTACGCTTGAAACGAAGAGGCAGCAGCAGCAAAAGCAGTAGCCCACTTGGGTTCAGAGAGACAGGGGAGGGAAGCCATGAAAAGTAAAGCCCAGGGCTGTCCAGGGCCCTGAAAGAGAGTTGCCTTTATTGAAGGAGCCCACTCCCATGCATTCCTCTGCCAAGAGCCTGGGCCTCCCTGGAGAAAGCCAGGATGAGAGGCTGAACTCACATTCAGATGGGGGTTCATGGGCTGGAGCTGCTCCAAAGACACACACACACACACGAACACACACACACACTACATCTACACAGTCACACACACTGATGCACACGCACCTTGTTCATCCGTCTCCTGTCTCTCTCATTGTCCTGTCAGTCAGGATGGTTTTTTAGCTGTGATCCACAGCAGGGAAGCTCCATTTCCTGAATGGGTAACACACATGCAGGCTTGTAAAGCACAACTGATTGATTTATTGGGTTTCGGGGCTGAGGTAGGTGGGATATTAGATGCTCCTTGGAGATCTCATTGTGAGATCATTGAGTGAGAGCGAAGGGTCTGATCTGAAAACAACGGGAGAGAAATTCCAACCAGATTTACACAAACTGACAATAGAGAAAAAGTAAAAAAAAAAAAAAAAAAAAGTAACTTCAGTAAGCTTTTTGAAATGTTCTCTACTTGTGTCTTTCTTCTGTTATACTTGAGTTTAGCTTCATCATGAGCTCAGAAACTGACACAGCCAATCAAATTTTTCTCTCTCACAGTTTTCCTACAATGTTCTTCAGTTTTACAGTTTGTAATTGTGTAATTAGATTTTAAATCTATCCTGCCTGGATTACTTAAGTATTTAGTTAATAGCTAAACAGAAATACATGAATGAATGTGGCAAAGTTTGCATTAGAAAAGTTATTTGCTGAGAAGGATTTTCTCTTCTCTTTAAAATCATTTGAGGTGACAGTACAGTCGAGGTGATCCATCAGAAACTGTGGCTGCAAGCATCCAAATCTGGAGACCACATGTTGTGGCCTTTTCACTGAGAAAAGTGTCTGATTTCATGGACTATTTAAACTTTTACAGCTATATCAGTTTTATTTTACAGGATTCTAACAATACTAAAACTCCAAATATTCCATTACCAAAGCCTGTGGGTAAATGGCAACATGTTCAGGAAAAGTGACTGAAAACTGACGCTGACAAATAACATATTTGAAAATGTTTTTAATGTTTTATCACCAGTTTTTAGATGTTTTTAAAAATCCTGTATCGCATCATCTCTGTTAGTTCAATCACTGCACCAAGGCCTTGAATCATCTTTTATATTGCCTACCTTTCTAGTCTGTTCCATGACTTAATTCCTTAAATCAATACCCAGACAATGATATATAGTTATAAATAACTAATCAAAATGACTCAGAGAAAATGGTTTTCACAGTCAGAGGATTAGATGTAAATCATGCCCTTTATTTCACAATGTCAAAGCAGGAACATTTCAAGGGAGAAAGATGTAAATCTAAAGTGGAATGAGCTGGCAGGCTGTTTGTGATGGAGTCGATTAAACTGACTAAAGCAGAATCTGTTCACCTCTTTCTAACTGAACATTCAATGAGAGGATATATAAAGTAGCTATATTCAGCAGTTTTACATCAACAATACACCATTTTACATCTTGGTTGTGAAAGTGAAACCCATGTTTTTGCTGCTTCCTTCAGGTCTTTGGTTTGAGGCAGTGTCACCATTTTGCTTCAACAGTCCAGCAGTGAACAAGGATACTCATTTGTTAACATACACTGAACAAAATTTAAATGAATAAAAATTTAAAATAAAATAAAAGGAGTCATTTTCTAGAAGTTGGAGTGACAAAAAATACTGAATTATAAAACTTGTCCTCGTATTGTTCCTGCTGTTCTCACTGCGACATTCAATCAGCCATTGTTAAAATCATCATTTTTACCTGTGGCTTTTCTGTTGTCAAATTGCCAAACTCACTTTGTTCTGAGTTGCTTTTGAATAAAATTAGATTCATAGATGAAAATGTGCATAAAATATTCATAAAAATATAGCCTTTAAAACAAACAGCAGCTCTAAAATGTAGAAAATGTTCACGTAAGTCTGACAAATACAGTTTTTAAATGAACAGAGTTGTATTCTTGTTGTAACATAGAGCATTTCTATTTTTAGATCGTCTTTACATGAAACCATTTGTACTCTCATCAACAAAACCAGAGACTGTGTTTAGAACGTATGAAGCTTACGTGACATCGCCCGTCGACTCTGAAACCTGGAGATCAGATCAGCATTTTAACGTCAACATGTTGGTTGTTTGAACCCAGAAGTGACCATATTTGGAGATGGAGGGAGGAGTGAGGAGGCGGGTCTGACCCTGAACCCAAAGTCACTGCACCATGTGTGCGAGAGTCCAGTTCAGAGCTGATCTCATTGGAGAACAGACTCATCAATCAAACTGATCCCGCCCCTAAATTTTCCTCTTTTCGAAGCCTGATATCCACTTAAGGATGAGATGCTCTTCAGATGAACCACCAGATCAATGATGAGCAGAACTGATTCAACTAATGACATCAAAATG
This sequence comes from Pseudochromis fuscus, assembly GCA_900323345.1. Lineage (NCBI taxonomy): Eukaryota > Metazoa > Chordata > Actinopteri > Pseudochromidae > Pseudochromis > Pseudochromis fuscus. The sequence continues at coordinate 28,978 of OOFC01049632.1, forward strand.
TATTGAGTGAATATTTCATGTTTGAAAATAATGACCATTTTTTTTATTTGCAATCAATTGGAGACAGAATTTTTTGCAGCCAGCATTTAGTGGTGATCTAGTGTATTGCACTTTTATGCACTAATGCATTGACCTGTAAGGCCTCAGTCTATTTCTATATACAGTCTCTGTTCAAAACATACTGTCAAGATTATGCATAGATCACAGAGGCTAACAGATCACATGAAACAAATGTCAACCTGTACCTACAACAACTAAAGTCGTCATCTATTCCACTTCGCAGAGATGTACAGTGTTCTGTTACTATGTCAGTGTTGTGTGTGTGGCTTATTTCTGCTGCACACACATAAAACATAAACCATTTATACTTGTGTTTGAATGCCATAAAAAATGTCTGGTCCATAGTGTTAGGATTTTGCATCACTGAACCTGCACGACTCAAACACAGATAGGATCAGGAAAATACGAGACTAGTACAGAAAACAGGGAAAATCAAAGCCACTGAGATGGTATGTGGTTGGCAGTGAAGCCAGACATTCCTCCAAGGTTCAGGAATCTAGACGACAACAAGCTTTGTTGCTGCTGGTAGCCACTGGCTGATGACAACCTGCTCTCCACCGCGTCCTCTCTGACTGGCTATTGTTTGGCCTGTGATTGACTGAGGAAGGTGCTTGTTGTTGCTGGACTCTTATCTGTGTTTCTTGGACCTGGCAGGAACACAGAGCCGCTGTATTAACAAGGCTGTCTGATGAAACTGAACAGACGCAAAACATCATGTGCAGTTCAGCTAATTAGACCTTGGGCTCTGTATTGCACACACACAGAAAAAAAAAGATGGCAATGGAGAGTGTGTCTATCAAGAGGAGCGAGATCTGGTCTGAGGCAGAACACTAAGAATGAGGTAAGAGAGTGACTCTGACATGTTGCAGTGTCAGTCTTTGCCAGGGAGCACATCAGTACTTCGCTAATAAGGCAGCACTGGCATTTATAGTGAAAGGTGGGACATTTAATTTCCAACTCTTTTCTTTCCAGTGATTGCTTTTATATGCCACCCAGTGCTCATTTTCTAAATCTGCCAGGGCCTGAGACTATCCAGCATGCTTTGCAACCTTCCCTCAGAGAAATATCAATTTCATACAGCAGCTTTGTGAGCTCTGCCTCTCTTATTTAGCGATCCACTGGGTGAACGTTTGCTATTGCCAAAGAATTCATATTACCACCTGCATTACCATCCGCCCAGGACCCATCACCGACTCCCCGCGGTGTTGTTATGTTGGTTATTAACTTGGAAGTGCGGCACTTTTGTTCATTGGCATTTTCATTTCACACCCTTTAGTAATTGAGTAACAGGGGCCCATCGTGTTACACAAAAGATGGAGAGTGAACATGCAGAGGCTGAAAATTCTCATACGCTGACAGCAGAGCTGAGGGTGAGCTACCTCCTCACTTTCTATTGTTCCAGCACAAAATGCTGAAATTGTGTTCATGTTGGATCTGCTTTTTCTCATCACTCAAATGAACTGAAAGGTGATCAGGCCAAAAAGAAAATGCTTGTAGTGCCAAGTCAGCTGTCAGCCTCTTAGACACTGTAGCAGTCCTCTGAGGTCATGGGCATTGTATTTGTTTCTTCAAAGTTAAAGCCTCACTTGTGTTTTTCTTAGTTTTCAAAGAGAATAGAAATAAAGAAGTGAGACCGGCTACAAAGCCAAAATATCAGCTGCGTAAAAGTCTACTAGTGAAAAATTGTAACTTTTTAATATGGTTATATATAATCAGAGAGAAATGTATATAACCTGAACCACATGAATTTACGCTAAATACACCTAAAGTTCATATTCTTAATTCATTCCTAATGTGAAAATTACACTTATTTTGCTGGCAGAAAAAGTCAAACACAAGCTGCACATGCATGCTACTAGTGTCAGCTTTTTGTATTTTTAGTATCTGTAAACCTGTTCTTTTCAGATGAACCACCTTATATCCTCTGCTAAGGAGGTTACATTTTTGCCTGCAGTGGTTTGTTTGTTTGTCTGTCTGTCTGTTGACAACATTACAGAATATTCGAGAACAGATTTCAATATATTTTTTGGTATTACCCAATGAACCAAAGATTAAATTTTTGAGTGAGGTCTGATAAAAATCCAGAAAAATCTCTGTTTGTTAGAATGTTTTAAAAAGATAGTGTTGCTGTTTCACCACAAGAGGGCAACAGTGTTCAGTCTGTAACATCACTACTGCTGCATTATGCATTGACGTATAGTTACTGTTTCAAGCCCAGGCAGTCAACATTTTTCTTTTTTAATTCACTTCATGATGCTACAAATCAATCTACAAATTGTTGCTTTTAAAAAATATTTTTGGACATTTTTAATTTCTTTATTTTACAACTGACAGTAGTGATATGACAGTATACAAGGAACAGGGAGGTGTGAAACAACATGCAACAACATGTTTCTGGTTAAATGTGAAATGAGGACAAAGGAGTTCTCCTTGAGTACCAGGATGTCCCCAGATTGACACTTTTAAGTTAAAATTTAGTTGTGTAGAGCTAAATGGGTGTAACAGCACTGTAACAAGGTAGTTCATGTTTAATGCACTCCACTTTAGATTAGGCCACTGTTACACGAAGGATGTAACAAAATCCACTGCTCAGTGGAGTTGTGAGCTGGTTAAAACTGAACATCTGTCCCTGGGGGGGGCGGGTTGACATCCTCACAGCTGACTCTCATCAGATCCTGTTTTCACAGTAAATGTCTTCATTTACATGTTGTCTGCACATTTCATCCATGTGACAGATTTCATTCTGTCCCAGTGGAGGTGGAAAGCTCTTTTTCAGACACCGTATCAGATTGCATTGACCAACATACCCTTTATCTCTGTCTGTTGCCCAGCGGAGCTCCAGCTGGGTGCTGCTGTTTCCTTCACCATTTACATTGGCACAGGCAACAGCAGCTCAAGTACTGTTCTCCCTGCAAAACAGGAAGAACACAGTGCTTTCAGATAGACACAGGAGACAGGCCAGCAACAGACCAGAGACACGAGGCAGCAGACAGAGGAGGATGATAAGATGAGATTTCAGCTGGTGTCCAGCTGGTTCCTACACATGGCATCATCTTACTGGACTGCTCTTGTCTGTGTAGAGACAGTTTCTTCAAGAGGACGAGACACCTAATGTTAGCTTAATGTTTATCACACACACAAAAAACATCTCTTCTAACCTTTCAAATTATTTTAGGCCTTAGTAATGTTTGCCACTTTTAAATCAGCTTGAATTATATGGCAGTTTACTTGCTGTTGATCAATGGCAGTGGCACAATTACTTAACCAGGTGCTGTGATTTCTGGCTTTCCTCACTTTTCAGCCTGTACTTTGACAAAAATCCCATGAATGTCAAAACCTGGTGTTGTTGCAATCCCTTACTCACAAACAGATGCTGATGTAAACCCCAGACCGTTTAATGTCAAGTTGTTTTGGCAAAGAACCTGCTCTCACTGACAGCAATCGTCTCGCGGTGCAATTGCAATGAGATGGTGGAAGGTTACTTTCACCTCGGACCTTTCCCACACTGCCTCAGTCTTGTTCGTAGGCAGGTTTGGTGGATTTGAGTAAACACCTATGTTATCAAATGTAAAATCCTGGTAGAATCACTGTGTTATGTTTCCCTTGCTTTGAGTGAACCCTGACTTACTGTAAATAAAGAAAATAAACACCTTACTTCAAGATCAGCTCGAGAAATTCTGCACGGTTTTGCTGATTTGAATTTATTTCCAAATCTGACGTTACACAGCAATGCCAGCATTCATTATGATGGATATAAACCCTGAACTTATCAAACCCAACAAGTATTTACAGTAAGTTTATGACCCCTGGACTCATGAATAGCTAACACTCATATGACTTTAACGGTGACTCTGTTTTTCTTTCTTTCCAGCGAAACCAAAAAAATAAGCAAGGGCAGATGAAAAGGTGCCTCACTGGCAGAGGTCGGCCATGTTTCCGTATTGTCACTCCTTGTTAGCTGATGATGGGCTGTCTCCACATTGGACAGCTGCAGTCACCAAGGCAGAGGGGAGGGCACACGCACACACACACACACACACACGGGGCAGAGCACTGGCCCTTTTGCTCAAACATCTGCTGGCATGTCTGTGCCCTCTGTGATCTCTGATGACATGCCAACCACCGTGCCTCGGTCTGACGGCAGACTTACAGACGGACGTGTGTATGCACAGACACAGGCAAAGCAACCAGAGAGTGGCCTTGCATGAGAGCAGTGGTGAGGGGGTGGGAGGAGGGGGGAGGACAGGTCACTGCTAGCCAAATGGAAAAAAGTTGCAGCTTCTGTGAAAGCGGATACAGCAGTTAGTTCACGTCAGCTGCGCTGCCACATGTGTCAAAACCTCTGCAGAGGGACTCCATTTTTTATTTTTCTTACAGAAACTTTATTTTACTTCAGTTGATGGGTGAGCTGGGGTAGAACCCCACTGCTTCACATGATGGGATATGTGAACATTCATACAAATGTGTGCAGTGTGAAGGAGTTTGTGGTACAGGGAAGTTTTAAATATTTCTACTGCTACAATGTTTGAGATGAACTCTGTTCTCAGCCATGCCAGGAATGTGCCCACCCATCTATTAACCTGTCCAGAAGTAATCCATTGTGCTACAGAAACAAAACACATCATTAAAAGTTTTGTGCGTGTTAATATCAACCTCGGAGGATTTTCAGCATCAGGGTCAAGACCAAACACACGATTTCACTTCTTCTCCAGTTTATATCAAGGTTTGTGTATGTTATGGTGTTTGCTGATTGTCTGACAACTTACACTGTAACATACATGACCACTTGGAGTTTGTGTTTATCATCTTACAAATTTTGGGAAATCTAAACACAAAGCAGAACAACCACTGAAAGCTCTTTGCAATCTGTACATGACCAGAAGTAAACTCTAAACAGAAAACTTACATTTGATTTATGATTTTCTTCTGTTTGAACAGCAGGAAAAATATTGGATTTGTGGCTCATTAAAATCAGATTTGAGGTGGCAAAGTAAACGAAAAACATCTGCTGCTGAGCATTCAAACTGGTTTCAGCAAAAGCCTTTTATAATGAAAGTTACTTCATAGACAGTTGGTTTACTTGAAGTTAATGTCAGAGGTCAAACGGTCCAAACACAGGAGAACTGGTGAGGGACGATTCCTCCTGGGAAAGGTTCTGTTTGAGCTTGTTTCTACAACACTTGACCTGTGCTTTAAACACACCTGTTTAGAATGGCTGTTCTAACATTTAATGATCTTGCTTTCAGTGCTTAAAAAAAAAAATCTCACCTTGGTGCCAAAACTCAAGGTTTCTTTCAACACAGGGTTAATTTATCATCGGGACCCTTCAGGCAGGCATCCATTAAAAGTCTTGAAATGTTGAAAACTTCACAGCCAAGGAAAAATCTAATGATTGCTTGTTTAAAAAATGACACATTCCAGACTTTTTTTTTAGCTGTGGATGTTCCATGTGCTAAAGACAGAAAATTGTGAGTTTGATGACCTGTGAAAATGTCACATTTTTAATCCAGTTTTGTATTTATGTCTTTGTGCAGGAACAAAAACCTCCAAGACATATCTTCTTTTTGTGTTTACCACACGGTGCATCAAGCAGAATTAATATTTCTGCTTTGCATGTTCACAACATGCCTGTTAAAAGTGTTTGTATAAAAGCCAGTGTTCACTACTGTTCGTTACACCCGTACAAACATCAGCTGATCAGACGGCTGAATACTTGGCCAAATCCTTCTTCTTCTCACTGTAGTGAGTGCTGAGTTGTCCAACAGCCTTTGCGTGCTCCTCATCCACCTCTTCCTTTAATCTCTGCTGCTCCTTCAGAAACTCTGCCCACTCCTCTTTCATTTGCTCCATGTTTGCCTGCAGCTTGGTGCTCTGGAGGGGATGCATGAAAATGAAAAGACAACAACAAAGTTTGAGCTGATCATGTGCAGTGCTGTAAAGTCATAAATGCAATCAGGATTTCTGAGACTATCACATTGTGTCCACCTGCTTCGTAAAGTTGCCTGCCTGAGTTTTTACCTGTTGGGCCTCTAGCTCCCTCTGCTGGACCCTCTCTGTCATGTGATTAGCAGCCTCCACTGCAGGACAGATGCACAAAATACTCAAGATATGAAAAAAAATTACACAAACTTTTAACCATGTCCACACAGATGATGCCTTAAACTCTGAACAAAATGAAAAAAAGGAGATAAACCTTTTAAGTGTGATTCTAAGTGAGATGACTTACACCGTTTGATGACATCAGATAGCTGCTGGTTGATGCTTTCTAAATTTGAGGGTAACATTTGCTCATTGGTTTCCAGAACCATTTTATTAATGTTCTCCAGCAGTCGACTCTCCCTGTGTCCCCGTTTTTCCTAAACAGCAACAGAGGAAAGCACATTTTAACTTAAAAGCAACATCCACGTTCTTACAAATATTAAGACACTGAAAACAGTGTATTCAAATGTGCAGTGAATTTACTTTAACATGGTGAAAACACTGATGAAAATGTTCTATTGCCCTACTGTACTATGAACTGTACTTAATTCAGCTACAGCACAGCAGGCCTGGAGGATATGGAGAGTGTGTGGTTTGGGAACACTTCTCCAAAATCAGACCTGAATCTCAGCTCCACACTACTGGACTAATATTGCATTAATCACAAAGCAGTGCGAGTGCATTCAGTATATCAGTGTAACTCCATGCTGGCCCCAGGGACCACTAATATGTCAAGTACCTCAAACTCTCGCACAAAGTAGCGGACCTCTGCATTAATGACGGGTCTGTGGTCTAGGAGTCGAGACTGGACATCACCCACACCTGTCAAGAGGTAAAGTTGGAAAACCAAAGAGGACAGCAGAGTGACATACCAGTACAAAAGCCACTGAAACAAAACTACAGGAATCTAAAGACACCACATTGCGATATGAATCACACTGACATGGTAATTATCCCCTTTTCCCTCAATACTAAAAAACAGTAAACATCGAAGCTAACATGTCGACACTGAGACAGATTCTTTTGCTGTTGATGTCACTCACCTTTAGCAATCTTGTCCATTATAATAAACTCTTCTTAACGTTGTTTTTATATCGAATATACTTTCTTTCTGGAGCAGCTAGCTAGCTCAACCAGCTGCTATCTGGTCCAAATGTTAAGCTAACCGACAGCTATGGGTGAAAATCTAAAGAGATACTTAACATTGTGAGACTGTTGGTCGATAATGTTTCAATTTATTGGCTTAAAGTAGTAACAGATACTAGCTGCAGGATAAAAACACAATGTGAGGGTCTTCAGAGATAAGTGGAGTCAGGTGAATGCAAGTCAGCTGACTCGAAACATAAATATTTACTATTACTTCCGGGTGCGAGGCCGTGGACTGAACCAAGTGGCTTAGAGAGGGGTGTCATGTTCAACTTGAGTTTAATATATTTTTTAATACGACTCCTCATAAAATATTTTTTTCTTTGAGGTACTGCTGTTTTTTTTGTTTTTGTTTTTTTTAAATGTAAATGTTTGTAAGCTTGAATTTGAGAAAGGTTCTGTATCTGTTTTACTCGACTGAGGACGGCAGATGTCAGTCTTGCTCTGTAGTTGAAACAAATCCTTTTTTAAAAAAATGAATTTCCCCTCATTACTTTTCAGTTCAAACCCACTCGGCTTAACGATATTAAAGTAAATATTTTTTTTCTCAAATATTCTTCAAATACCGAACATTTTTCCTAACGATGTGGCTCTATTCATTATTTTTCCAAACTGGTTTATTTAAATCCGGGATCCTCTTTCTAATAAACCACTATAAAGCGTCATGTTATATCTTTATTACTAGATTTGCATTTACTAACAACTAAAAAAATTATAAAACGATATTAATCTAAAAAACATTACTTGTCAAAACTGAACTTATTATAGCGACATGTTTTAAAACATTTAGCACATTAAGTAAGCCATAAATAAAAATATCATTAAGGTTGCCAGGTTGTGAAAAAATCCTTTTAGCTGGAGACTTCAGTCATCTTCTCAGCTCTTCACTTATTTGGGTAAACACTTAAGTGAACATCCTCTCAACCAAATGCCACTTATTAACATTCCTAATGATAGACTTGTGTGTTTTACACCTTATTAGAAAGTTACACAGAAGTCCTCATTAATTCATTACCAAGTCTGTAACTCATTGTATAAGACAAAGAATAAACAGCAGCCCAGGGATGCTACACAACCTGGCAACCCAACAGTTGATCTAATTAAGGCTTTAAACTAATCTACAAAATCTGACTTTTGATGATTTGGTGTAATTAGTCAATATATAGATTATATATAGATCTTATTAGAAATTGCCTCCTTATTGAGTTATAATAAATAGTTCAATATAATGTCTGAATTGGGAACAGGGACTAGATTGGCCACAGTTGGATGTCTGACTTTTTAGTGACCTTATCTTTGCTATAGTGAGCTACAGTAATGGTGTAAGTCTGCTGTGACACTGACATTACATCCTTCTGCTGTAGAGTCACTTTGTAAAGTATAATACCATAAGAGATAAACACACATATAAATCATATTATTCTCAATAAAACCAACAACAACAAACACATACACATACTTTAAAGAAGTCTAACATTCCCCTTTTTTCTAACCTATAATAATCTAGTATCTAATAGGTGAATTTTGACTTCACACAACAGTAATAGAATAGAATAGAATAGAATAGAATAGAATAGAATAGACTTTATTGTCATTTGAATATTCCGCAGAACAACAAACGAGATTACATTCCCCTGTTTACGGTGGGTGGGCCGCTGCAACACTTGTCGCGCCGCCATCTTACCGGAGAGGGGG
>OOFC01049633.1:3499-16424 GCA_900323345.1 Pseudochromis fuscus
CTCAGAGTACACGCTGCACTGAGCTCTGCTGCTGAAGGACGGTGAACCGCCACCTCGGTCCACAGTGAACTATCCCCTCGGTCCACAGTGAACTATCCCCTCGGTCCACAGTGAACTATCCCCTCGGTCCACTGTGAACTATCCCCTCGGTCCACTGTGAACCGCCAGCTCAGTCCATTGTGAACCGTCCCCTCAGTCCACAGGTTCTCTCTGAGTGTAGTGTGTGTGGTTATCTTTGAGAACCTCTCTGTATTGCCCTCCACTCCTTCCTCCAGTTCTCCCAGTGCCACATGAAGCTGTCACCACAGAGCCGACAGCAGTGCTGGTGTTGGGCAGGTGATGCTCGGGGCCTGTTCTTCACCACAGGAGTTGGAGTTCTCTCCAAATGCTTCTGTTTCTGACTCATCGGGTCAGAAATCCTTTTACCTCGTGTCCTCAGAGTCCTCCGAGGGCAGTGTGGAAAACTCTGAGTGGGTATCGTGTGGCTTTTACTCGAAGTGGCTTCTAGCTGCTGTGCCATAAACGGCTGATTGCAGAAGCTGATGGAGCTCCAGGCCTCTCAGCAGTACTCCATCAAACCATGATGGTACTCTGGTACTGCATCTTCCTGGACAGCCAACTTTAAAGAGTCCTGGAGATGCTGAACTTCTTCACTTTCACAGTCACTGAGGCCACGGTGCTGCTGAGAGGACCTGGATATCGGAGATGCTTTCACACCCAGACTTCACTGTGTGAGGCTTCTATAGAGAACCCCTTAAACCTGGAAGAGGGTCTGAATACTTATACTTAAACATCAATTCATAACAATGAAGAGTGAATTAAAAAAGTTGAGTATAAATATTTTGTGAAGTGACTGTAGTCGATGTACTGTGCCGATAAAAAGTATTCATCCCGAGGGACACTTAAACACTTAGAAACATCCAAGGGGTTGAATACATTTCATGACTTTACAGTGACAGCAGGCATAGTAATAGATGCTGCTGTAGTATATTAACAGTATTTGAAATTGATGCATATTTGTCCTTGAGTTGTGCAAACAGGACTTGGCTGTACCCTGAGTGAAGTTTTACACAGTGGAACATCTTAGTCAGCACTCACCAGCAGCACCTCGCTGTCCTCCTCAATCTTCCCCTGCCATTCATATCTGATGGAGCAACACAAAGTTATTCCACTCACAACGTCCCAACTCAGAAAAGACCAAAGTCGTTTATTCTAAATCCTGCCCGAGAGACTCCTTCATTTATAAACTCAGTGTGATGACCACAGACTGTTTGTAGAAATGGACAAAGCAGGTGGGACAATGTTGAAGTGGAAAAAACTGTAATACCACCAGCAGCCACATTTTTAATCCTGAAATATTCAGTCAATACATTTTTTCTACAAGTCATTCTGATGTCTTTACATAAAGTCAACTCTTCTTCTCAAGAGATCTGGTGGGAGGAGTTAGGGGCGGGGCTAGTCTGATTGACAGCTCAGGTCTCCAATGAGATCAGATCAGATCTCCAGTCTCATCCGCACTGGACAGTGTAATTACATTGTGGTAATTTCCTTCATCTTTGGTGTGAACACGACTTTAGACCCGCCTCCTCACTCCTCCCTTCATATCCAAATATGGTCACTTCCTGCTCCGAACAACCAACATGGCCATGTTCAGATACCAAACTCCTGGATCAGGATGAGAGTCCACAAACTTCAGTAAACTGTCCATGATCTTGTGTCTCCAGATTCCTCAGGTTCATAAACTGTATCCACAAATGGACGAAGCTAATGTGATGTCATCCGTTGGTTTGTTTCATTGGAGACCAGCGCTGTCAGTCAAACTACCCCTGCTCATACCTCCTGTCCTCTCAGCCTGATATCGCCTAAATCAGGGGTGCTCAATCCTGGTCCTGGAGAGCCCCTATCCAGCATGTTTTAGGGTTAGGGTCATTATCAGGCTTCTGCAGAGCTTGATTATGAGCTGGTCATGTGAATCAGGTGTGTTGGAAGAGGGAAACATCTAAAACATGCTGGATAGGGGCTCTCGAGGACCAGGACTGAGCACCCCTGTCCTAAATGATTAAATGATCTCGCCTTGTCCATCTCTACAGACAGTCCATGCAGATGACTGTAAGAAGCAGCTGCCTCTGAACTTACATGGATTTGATTCCTGGGACAATGTTGACACAAGCGGCAAGCTTCTGCTGCACGATGGCCCTGTTACAACAAAGAAACACAAACTAATTCATCTGGACACAAACCAGGAGAATACTGATGAAAGAAAAAGCTAGTGGGACATCTCAATGATATTATGTCCCCATCTTGAGGACAGAGACATGTTTAGTTTTATCAGTTATTCTCTGGTCATTTAACAAGACGGTAAGATGAGTCCAGATGTTGCTGTCTGAGTTACCTGGCCAGTTCTTTAGCGACTGTGTCGTTAGGACAGGTGACGAAGGCAGCAGAGTGTGTGCCCGACACGTACGTCTCAGAGGCCATGGAGAACGCTCTCAGTCCAACAGTCCTCAGCAGCTGGAACATAAACGCACTGAGGAGCACCGTCTGAGGAGAAACCACCCAGGAAGTCACCACCAGCTCGACACAAACCGGCCAATCACAGCAAGACGGCCACACACTCACCACAACCCAAGCTTTGAAGGATCCACCCTGTAGTGACTCTGCAGTGGGCAGTCCAATGCGCATCGCCTAGGCAGGAGAACCGCAGTTAGTCACTTTGAACACTGAAAGGAGAGATGGATGGTTGGTTTTAAATCAGATATGTTCATTAAAGGCACGACGAGGCTCAACAGCAAAGGTTGCTACTGCCACGAGCATCGTTCAGATCGGTCAACCACACACACTGTTTACTTTGTGACTCTTTAACGACACACATGGGCTGAGAAAATAAGAACCTCACCCAAACAGGAAGTGTCAGAATTAAGTCAGTAATATTCTCTGTTTCTGCTGCAGGAATAAAACCAAACAAAGAAACTGCACATCTGCAGCCCCATGTGGAGACCAGCAAAGACTGAGAGGGTGAGCAGGCTGTAAACTCATTAAATGAACAAAGGGAGAAAACAACCAGTGCTGAGGAGGGGGGAAGTAAAACTAAATATGAAATAAATAGGGGGAAAAAAACTATAACATTTATAATCTTCTATTTATCAGCCTTTGGGACCACTGCAGAGGTTTTTTTCATGAAAGTCCAGGGTGTTCATCCTGAGGTTCAGTCTTTGTAACAGTTGATGGTGGGTTACAAGGACCCTGGGGGTGTCCTCCTCATACTGTAGTGTGTTATTTCCTTTTGGATTGTACTAGTATGAAATGTGTGTATTGCTCTTTGTCTGTTTAGAGCAGGGGTGTCCAATCCTGATCCTCGAGGGCCGCTATCCTGGATGTTTTAGATGTGTCCCTCTTCCAACACACCTGATTCAAATGACCAGCTCATCATCAAGCTCTGCAGAAGCCTGATAATGATCCTGGGTCCAGAACATTAGAGACGAGAGGAATGAAACCAGCTCAGACACTGTGATTCACTGTGGGGACAGGTGAACACACAGTGGACATGCTCTAAGCCCAGAGGAAGAAAGTGGTCCTGGAGGATTAGATCATGTCTGTAGTTGTAAAAAGGAAAGAGGTGCAGCTGAGTGGCAGGGGGAAGAAATCAACCGTGTGGCTTAACTCACTAACATAACTGAGTCAGTATTAGTTTTTAATACCTCACCTATTCTACAAACACTGTGAAGCCTTTTCTCTTATTACCCTGCCTCACACCTCAGAGTACACGTCATCCATCCTTAGGCGCTCCTGTCCATCACTCATACATCTGAGGGGCGTGGTCCTTTATAAAACATGTTGCTGCAAAGATATAAAGAGATCCACGGAGAAAACCTGTGGGTGTGTCTCATCTTTGACTCATATTCTGGATTAACGGGGTACCGAACCCTGATTGGAGTGATATAAGTATAAGTAGTAGTAGTAGTAGTAGTAGGAGTAGTGATATAATGCTGCAGCTCACAGGGACGCAGCTGTTTCTTGTAGTTTGGCTGTTAGCTGCTAGCACACGTGAGCTAGCTAACGGCTGCAGTAACCAGTGACGTCAGCTGGTGTTAGTCACTAACTAGTTTAGGAAACTGTCTGATAACTAGTTAAATACGAGCTGGAAACGCTGGATGTGTTTTTCTGTTTGTTTTCACTCACCCTGTGACAGCTGCTCCTGTTCCAGTCCGTGCAGCCTGCCGTAAATCGTGACGGCTGTATGTTTGTGAAACTGTCGTAAATCAGTGTCGGGCTCTCAGTTTACAACGATCCTTTCCAGGGGAAAAAATAAATTTATAGTTTTGATTGCACTTCATGTTCTGAAAAGTCGTTAAAATTTTTTATCTATGTGTGTATTATATATATGTCTGTATGAAGGAGAGAGACAGTTTTCCTCAGGATGTAGAGCTGTGCTGCCGTAAAGCGTGTTGTATTTATTATACACATATACATATTCATATACGGTCAATGAATATATTTAAAAATCAATTAATTTCAATCCCGAACTAAATATGATTAATATCAACTACACGTCCAGGATCCGTTATACAGTCTTTAAAAGGAACTTATTCATCATTAATATTCAGTTTGAAGTCATCACACATGTTGTTTTTGTCATGTTTAGACTTTTCAGAATGGTGAATTGAAACTTTTTTTAATAATAAAATATGTTTGTGTCCTTTTTCTGTTTTCCTCTTTAAAAAATATAAACGTTTGAGTGCCTCAGCTGTTGAAATAATGAACCACTGATCAACTAGGGGGCAGCAAAGTGCAGTACAATGTAGACAGTGGGTTCAGGTTGAAGTGGACACTCACTGGTGTCACTATATGCACTTGAACAACAAACATGCTCTGCAATAAAATGCGCACTTATGGACTGATATATCTGGTATTAAAATAAATGTAAACTGTATTTTAACCAATATTATTTTAAAAACACACATGCTTAAGGTTAAGGTTAATTTTAAACAGTAAACTGTCAGAATCAGCAAATTCAAATGAAAGGAGCAACAATAATCTGTTAGTTTATTTTTAACAGTCTGTAGTCTGCAGTGGTAGTCTGTATGTTTGATAATTTGCTGAAACAACAAGAAGAACAGAGGGAAGAGAGTTGAAATCAAAATACAATTTTAAGCGAAATAAGAGACTGAAATAATATATCTGACATTAAAAGATACTGACAGGAGCAGTGGGGACAATAGAGAAGAGGCGCTGTTCAAAAGATGGAGATTTGTTCTTAATTAAAAAGTATTCCTGGGTTTATTGAAGTAAATGTACTACTGTTCTGCAGTTCCCTTGAAGTCTGTAGGTGTAAGTGACTTCTGAACACTGCAGCTGATTATCTGAAATATATCTGCTGCAGTGTTTGCTCACATGCATGATTTGTTTTAATGCAGGAGTGTCACAGCTTCACCCACAGAAGCAGGAAAAGAGTTGATGTGTTTGTAGATTTTTTTCCTTTACATTTATTTTTATAATTTGATTTTACTGAGAACATTAATGAGGAGTTAAGTGAAGTTTAAATGAAAGTAACACCAAATGCTCTCTGGACTGACCTGAAATCCTCACAGAGCATCTCTGCACTGCTGGTTTAGTGGTAAAGAGGCAGGGATGTGATTCTCCTTTAAACTCTGTGCACACACACACATATACACACAGTTTAATATGTTGTTGTTAACCCTGGATGTTACATTTGTAAACTATATTTTCATTTTATCACTGAGATGTTTCCTACAGGACTGGAGAAGGTCACGTGAGATAATGAGACTTACACACAGTGGTGCCTGCATCGTGGTGTTAACACTTGATGAGCGTGCGGTGGACAGATGTATAACAGCAGCTTTTATACAACATGAGAATATTCCTGATGATCACACACACACAATAAATCAGCTCCTGTCAACAGGGTGCCAGCACTGTCTGTGATTGTACGCACAAATTATGTTCACCCCGTGTGTGTGTGTGTGTGTGTGTTATTTGTGTTTGTATGTTATTTCTGTGCACAAGACAGAAAGCCACTCTGTTTGATAAGATCCACCACCTCCCTCACACGCTCCTGTCTTCACCCTCACCCTTGATTAAAGAATGAGACAAGCATGTCACACATACTAATATCCACACACACACACACACACATGCTCATGCACGCTCGACACGCGCGCTCAGAACAAGACAGATTGAGCTGTAGCTGATGTGAGAGCTCCACCAGGAACGCATGGACACACACAAAGACGAAGCGAGAAGCATTACAAGAGCTTGTCAAGCTTTTGCGAGAGCAATGAGGAGCGATGGGAGGAGGAGGGATGTGTTGGTGGTGGTGGGAGGGGAGAAGGGGAGGAGGGGAGGAGGAGGAGGAGGGGGGGCTTGTTCCCATGGAAACTGTGCAGTCAGCACATCTGTACGTGTTATGTGCTGTCCTCTCTCATTGGCATCCTGCGGCCTCTCCCCACCACAGCTGGACATGACAGCACGCGCTCACATGTAACAAGACGCACACACATGCAAATACGTACCGCTGCTTTTGCCCTGACCCCGTTGCCATGGCGACAATAGAGCTCTTCCAACCCATGGGATGTTATCTTAGTATATGAAACAATGCATCTATATATGTGTGTGTGTGTGTGTGTGTGTGTGTGTGTGACAGGGACCAGACGTACACACAAGTTGCTGCTGCCACTCTGCGACTGTCCTGCCCTCTCTCTCCGGTTCTTCTTCACCAGATTTTATCCACATCTTCTTCCTCTCTTTCTCTTCATTCTGTCTCTCTGTCTCTGTCTCTTTGGTCCTGTCTCTCTCCGTCTCTCCCTCCGTCTCTCGCCCCCTCTCCCTGGAAGCATGAGGAGAATCAATATGTTTTCAATTTGCAGCAGAGCCTTCCTCCTCTGCATCCTAATCAGGCTCCACTGGCCCTTTAACTTCCAGAGAGAGAGAGAGAGAGAGAGAGGGAGACGAGCGGTGGGTGAAGGCGGGCTTCAGCCAAAGGACATTTCAATATGCAGCTAAGATGTCAACTTCAGAACCAGTGGAGCATGTCCTACAGAACGTCCCTCTGCTGTTTCACTACAGGCCATTCGAGGCGGACTCCTATAGAGCTGAAGTCCTGACGTCACATCCGGCCCTCTGCTGCTTCACTGACTCCTACAACTCACTGAAGTAACTTTCTTAGTTTCACTCTTTCTGCAAAGTGAAAATAAAACACTGCTACTTCACACTGTAACACTGTAACACATGAGGCCTCACTGCTTGTTGTTTAGTCCTGTTTAGAAGAACAAAGTCAGACACAGTGGAGCTTTTTGGACCTGTCTGGATTTTTCATAACTGTAGATTGATAACTGTAGGTCCAGGTGAATGATGTGTAAGAAGTGATGGAGGTTCCTGTTTGACATGTGCTGTCTGTGTTGAACTCTCTGCAGTCCTGGGCTTTGAGGGAGTGGATGAAAAAACAGAGACAACGCGAATGCATCATATTGTAAAAAAATTTAACTGTCAGTGAAGAGCGCGGCCTGGTGTCAGGCTGGGATATGCTGCAGCTCTGAGATTCATTGTAACTGGGTTACCACAAAGGTTCATGTTTTTGTTCCACTTTGCTTCTCCACAGACTCCAACCACACGCTGTTTATAGGTCGGATGAAGCTGATGTGATGTCACCTGTATCTGAACGTGGCCATGTTGGTGGTTTGGAGCAGGAAGTGACCATATTTGGATATGAAGGGAGGAGTGAGGAAGCGGGTCTTACCCTTGAACCTGAGGACACTACAATGAGGAAGAGATTGGAGTTCAGGTCTGATCTCACTGAAGACCAGAGCTGTCAGTCAACCTAACCCCGCCCCTAACTCCTCTCCTTCTCTCAGCTGAATATCTCCTGAATGATGAAATGATTTTCAGATGGACCGCCTGTCAATCAGACTGGCCCCGCCCCTAACTCCTCCCACCAAATCTCTGAGAAGCAGAGTTGACTTTATCTGATGACATCACAATGACTTGTGGAGAAAATGTATTGACTGAATATTTCAGGATTGAAAATGAGGATTTTTGAATTGAAGTCAGTTGGAGCCAGCACCTAGTGGCTGTTGGTGGTATTACACTTTGTTGCACTTGACTTCACTTTCAGGCAGATGCTTCATACATTCCTATAAAGAGTCCATGGTATCAGCCCTTTGAATACAGGGATACTCCCCACGTCTGTAGTAAGTCTCCTACAAGGTCATTGTTCATTCTTTATTCAAAGTCTTTGAGTTTTTGACCATGAGCAGTTCTGTAAAAGTTAAAGTTGTCACCATGTCGTCAGTTGTCAATTAATTTTTTTCATAAAACATCATGGTATTTGGGTTGATGGTCACATTACAGCTAACCCTCCTGCAGTTTGACAGTTTCTTTAATGTACAATTATCTTTAAAAGGCTCCTGTTGCTATTTAATGCTGTAATAAATAGATTTCTCCACAGGGACCATATTATCACCTTTTCCTCCTGCGCTCGCATGACAAATAAAGTCATCCTGATTCATTAAGACATTATGTCTCGATCACTTTTAATGATACTGTAATCTGGTTCTTTCATTAACACCATGGGGAAACTCCACATTTTTCCTTTCACAGCGAGATCAGAGATCAGCATCAGTTACATGTCGGCGGCAGCAGAGCTGATGAAAGCTCAGAGCTCGGCCTTGTTTCTGGGAGGACTCTTGCTGACATTGGTTTTGAACTCAAGTCCTGAGGATGGAGCACGTGCTTCTTTACACGCTGTTTGCTGTGAATGCAGCCATATGCTATTAACTCAGGAGGAGGTCCCCACACTGGCTCACTGCCTGTCCACAGTGAAGAAGGATAAATCCATGTTCCCACAGTCTACATCCTGGAGTTTCAGATTTTGTCGTGTGAGTGGACATTTTGTTCTGACCCGAACCCAAACATTAGTCATCTTCAGGGAATCAAAACATTTGATCACAGATTCTGTGACAGTCCCGCCTCCAGCTTGTGACACTTTGCTGTGGACACCACTGTTTGTAACCAATCAGCTCTCAACAATGAAGCCAGTGAGGGAGTGTAAAAAAAAACAAAAAACGGCAATATCACCGATGGCCACTAGAGGCTGGCTCCAAAAACCTCACACTGTCTACACTACAAAAATGGTCATTAGGGGCGTGGTTAGTTTGACTGACAGTTTTGGTCTAAAGTGATTTACAGGGTGTTTGGTGAACTTAGCATCTGTGGGTTGAAGGGTTATCTGTGTTCACACCATCACCCTCAACAGCCAATAGGAAGGCTCCTTCTGGAAACGATGAGGACCACCACGTCTGTCTTCAAGGATGAACGAGGTCACAGATGTTTCTGCTTTTACCTGAGGTGTGGACACAGTGGGACAGAGTCAGAGGACACAGGACAAGCTCCTCCTTTGGCTCCTCGGCGATTTCGGGAAATCTTAACACTGATTGGTGGATGAGAATTCACATCTTCTCACGTCTTTGCATTCATTCATTATGAAATTATATCATGGGAGAAATGTGCTTTGTGTTCGGTGTGAACACAACTTTAGACCCGCCTCCTTACCCCTCCTTCATTTCCAAATATGGTCACTTCCTGCTCCAAACCACCAACATGGCCACGATCAGATACCAAACTGCTGGATCAGGAGGAGAGTCCACAAACCAACAGGTGACATCACGTCAGCTTCATCCCTCTGTAACAGTGTGTGGGACCTGCATCTCCATTTAGGGGAAGTGTGACCCACTAGATCCGGGTCACAGGAAGCTCTCCAGCTGTTCACCAAAATAAAGTAACAGAGATCAGATCATGTCCGTCTTTGCTTTACTTCAAGTCTCGTCCACTTTGTCATGATCAACCACCATAACCATGGAAAGACATCCTGACTGAAACAAGGCCCAACATGGAGGCAAAAGTCAAAGCAACACAACAGCAGCAGAGGCAGAAATTGCAGAAAGTTAATAGTGAAAGGAGAGGAAAATCAGTCTTGATTGAGCGCCTGTCTCTCTGTTCTCCTCTGCCCCCATTACCACTGACTTCAGAGGAGGCAGCATCACTGTGGGACCTCCTCATCCACCCAGGAGACCAGAGGAGAGAGAAGTTCACCTTAGTAACAGCAGGGTCTGCGAGGCAATACCTTGGAGGACTGAAAATCCACAGCAATTAGCCCATCTCTCCCTTTTCCCTTCATCACACTCATTCCTGCACTTATCTGCTTATTTAAATAGCAGCCATGGCTTAAGGACGGAGGCATACGTGTTGTCTGGTGATTAGCTTTTTGACCCACAGTCCTGACCTTGAGTGCGAGGCTTTTTATAGGTGATGAGTCACTCATCATCTGTAAAAATGTTGATTGCGTTACGCAGCACTCCAGTTAAATTGCTAATTCATGCGTGAACATTTCAGGCATAAATAAACAAGCATGCAGTTTGCACGCTGAAAAAGGCCGTCTGTTCATCATTTCTTCATTTCTGCTTTTGAGGATTCACTAACTCTCCTCCACAGAGCCCAGGATCTCTACAAGTGTTTGACATCTCCTCAGTAAAGGATGATGCAGGAGATATTTGGATTATTTTTCTGTGTGTGATTTGGGTGAAATGACCCTTTAAAATGGATTTAACTGAATAAATGATCCTGAGGTTGGATTGCGGTGAATGTGTTTCTCATGCTTTTATTTTGGTGACTCCTGCCAACATGTTGCTGTTTCCTCCTCTGGTAACAGGACTAACTATACTGTACACACAGCGGGTCAGTTAATGTGAGGAACCAACTGGAGAAAACTAAACAGACTGAGCGTAAAGCTGCAGCGTGTAACGTGTACAACGCAAAACACACACAAACTTTGACTCAGTTTCATTCAGTGATGATGATGCTGCTGCAGCTTGTTGAAGATAAGTGTGAGAAAATGAATGTTTACATGATTCATTTCAAAAGGAAAGAGAAACAGGGAAGTGGAATAAAACCATAAACTGCAGTGTCATCAGGGTCAGACCCACCTCCTCACTCCTCCCTTCATATCCAAATATGGTCACTTCCTGCTCCAAACCACCAACATGGTGATATTCAGCTGCCAAACTCCTGGATCAGGATCCACAGACCATCAGGTGACGTCATGTTATCTTCATCCATTCTGGAAACATTTAGTTTATGCATCAAACAAAAAGGCTTCAATCTGATGATTCCTTGTCCCTCAGTGTGAGGAGGTGAACAGAATGTGGCTTCATCCTCTTCACTCCTCCTCATGACAGCAGGATGCTCCTCACATCACTCCTCCTCCTCCTGCCACTGAAAACAATGAAGAACTCATTGTGAAGATGTTCTGAAGAAGATTCAAAGCTGCACTTCTGCTTCTATCTCTGCTTTTCTATGCACTCGTCCTCCTCCTCCTCTTCCTCCTCCTTCCTCCTCCTCTTCCTCCTGTTCCTCCTCCTTCTTCCTCCTCCCCCCTCCTCCTCCTCCTCCTCCTTCCACTTTCCTCCTCCTTCAACCTCCTCCTTCTCCTCCTCCTCTCCCTCCTTCCTCCTCTTCCTCCTTCCTCCTCCTTCGACCTCCTCCTCCTCCTTCTTCCTCCTCCTCTTCCTCCTTCTCCTCCTCTTTCATCCGCCTCCTTCTCCTCCTCCTTCATCCTCCTCCTTCAACCTCCTCCTCCTCCTTCCTCCTCCTCCTCCTCCTCCTCCTCCTTCTCCTCCTTCCACTTTCCTCCTCCTGCTCCTCTTCCTCCTCCTCTTTCATCCTCCTCCTCCTCCTTCATCCTCCTTCATCCTCCTCCTCCTTGTCCTTCTCCTCCTCCTCCTCCCCCTCCTCCCCCTCCACATTGTTAATTCACCAGCCCACCTCCTCTTCCTCTCTGTCTGGCTGTGACTTTGCTGGTGGCGCTGGAGCAGAGCAGGGAGGAACTTTCGAACTAGGCCAGGTTGCAGCAGGTAACGCAGAGTCATTCATGCAAACTGGAAGCTGGTGATGAGAGCGAGAGGAGCAGGACACCCTGGCTCACCCTGAGGCGAGAGGGGCACAGAGGGAGGAGCGAGGGGGACGAAGACCCAGACGGGAGGGGAGGAAGGTGTTTGGGGATGCAACAAACAGAAACATATGAGTTACACGTTAAGAGCAGGAGAAGAGCAAAGGAACGAAAGCAGCTTCATTAGCATCAGTTGGACAGAGAGGACGAGTGTGTGTGTCTGCAAGTTCTCCACATAAATTATCATTTAAAACTAAAATGCATTGCACGTGCTCATGCATCCACTTTGTTACACGTTCAAAAAGACTTTGATGCCAGCAGAGTCCTGTTCAGCTGATCTGCTGTGATCAATACATCTGCTCACACAGTCTCTGGTTGATCTCTGATAAACTCTGACACACTCACTTTTGCAGTGGCGCCTACAAAGTTCAGCCCCAAACAGATGAAGCTGTTTTAAACCTGTGAACACATCACTGACATGTTGGTAGAAAGCTGCTGCCTGATACTTTTCTCTCAGCTCCGTGTTGGTCTCCATCCTCCGTCCTGAGGGGACAGCGGGGACAGTCTCTTGTCCTCCACAGCAAAGCAGCAAACAGGGATGTTACCTGAGGGTTGGTTTTTTTGACACTTATTTACCTGCAGTAGCATCATGTGAACAGCAGCGGTGGACTGAAGGACAGCAGCACAGTCACAGTCTGTTCATAGATGGACAAAGCTGACATGATGTCACCTGCTGGTCTGTGGACTCTCATCCTGATCCAGAAGTTTGGTATCTGAATGTGGCCATCGTGGTTGTTTGGAGCAGGAAGTGGCCATATTTGGATATGAGGGGAGGAGTGAGGAGGCGGGTCTGACCCTTGAACCTGAGGACACTGTCCAATGTGATGAGACTGGAGTTCAGGTCTGGCCTGATTGGAGACCCGGCTGCAGTTCTTGCTTCTCTCTGTGGTCCTGATGCTGTTTCCCTGC
>OOFC01049634.1:8305-25782 GCA_900323345.1 Pseudochromis fuscus
ATCCCCCAGTCACCCCCCCACCTCCCTCCACCCCTCCTCTTGCCTACCTGGTGGGCCTCCCTGCAGCCACGTGGCGGCTGAGGTAATGGTTGGAGGTCACAGAGAAATCCAAAGAGAGTCTACCGAGGCAAAAGTGACAGACGACACGGCTTTGTAGCGCGGCTGCCTGCGTTTTATTAAATCATAAGGCAACGTCATGCAATTTAACGCTCCGATGTTTCAGATTTGTACCTCATGCTCCGCCGTGGCCCTCCAGTGGGTCAACGCGCAAGTAACTGGTAGCATGTGCGGCCATGGATAATTACTTCTGGTGACACCATAAGTAAAATATAACAAGGGGAGCGGGGTCTGCCGGTGAGATCACCACATAGATGAAGTGGTCCCTTGGGATGCCAAGACTTCAAGAAGCTCCTGACCTCGGCCTAACTCACTGATGACTAGCATGTGTGACTAGCTCACAGGTCAAGACAGCTGCTAGAGACACTACGGGGAGCTGAGGAGAAAAATAGGATGGTTGGAAGTGGAGATGAATGACAGCCTCAGCTTTACCACTCCCATGCACTCCCTTGATATCCGAATCAAAGAGCAAAGCCAGATATCCACTGGTGCTTAGATTATTGAGACATATGGATATATACTCTGCTTTAGTGACTGCTCATATACTATTTTTATTCAACATAATTAATGCTGAAAATTGTATAGCTGGAAAGAAAAAGAACACATCCTCTTGCCTTGTCTCAAATCCAACAGATCTGTCGTCAAGTGCAGACCAAAGGCATTTCATCTTTGTGCTTAATATCGGACCAGACAACTTTTAATACAGTATCCAGACAAATTTGTTCTCAAACCTAAGACATTATGTGTCCATGACTCTGTAGCACTAATTTCCACAGACGTTCAATGACATAGCTCTTCCACCAACCTTGCTCTTCCTCACACCCCCATCCCCGCCTGCCCTCTCTAAGGTAATTATAAATCCATTAATCAGATTATGTCATAGGTTACATGTGGTCTGCATTTTATTATATGACTCAGTCCGTTAGATAAACAACAGGGGTCTTTTATTCCATTTGACGTTACCACTGTTTTCACTCGGACGGAGCTCAAAGAAAATTGGTCTGAAGCGGTGCGCTGGTGTGCGCAGGACTAATTGACCAATTTGTGGGATTTTTCAGACGGCCATGGCCTGGTGAGCCCTGGTCCAGAGTAACTGATCCCTCGCAGTAAATGTCAAGTAGCCACCTGGGTGGATCCACGGAGGTCCGCGCGATGAGAAGTTGGTCTTCTCGGTTTTCTGCGCACCAGATGGATTCTGCTGCTTCCTGACAGCTTCTAGGTTTGGAGAGATTTCTAAGCCCACACAAACATCCGCCCTTATGACCGTATGACCGCTCTGCTCTGCGAAGAGAAAGTAAATCCTGGGAGGTCCACGGTGTTAAGACTCGGATCCACCAGAAAATCACTCGGTTGGCAAATTATTCTGGTCAGGAATCACTCACAAAGTATCAGTTGTCCTTCACCACACTTTGCGATTTGAAACCCAGCCTGTATGTTCATATTTCTGAGCCATTACACACTTGGTTAAATCATCAAATTATGTTTCTTTAGACACCGTCAGAAAATGATCCAGGGACGCTAAATGTAAATTGGCAGTTACAGTTTACATTTGAAGTGGAGTTGACCTCAAAGTCAACAGTATTTTTCAAACTGTGCGTGGCCATGGAGTTTCTCTACTCATTTTTTTTTTTTTTTTTTTAAGATTTGATCTTTTTATTAGTTGAGCAGTAGCAGCTAATGGAGGCCTGCTAGAGGAAGTGGTAGTTGTTTGAAGTGGTGGTTCTGATACCGGAGTCTCTTTCATCACAGTGGGACACAGTCTCTGAGCTTTAATGGAAATCATAATGCATGTTCATAACTGCCCAGAGGCAAAAGGGGGCTGGGTCCCGTCTGCATGCCGCACGCTTCATGAAGTTTTTGGGGTGTTTTTACCTATCACACTTAGGTGTAAAGTTTTAACTGCTGGACCTGTGCTGTAAGATTGACTCCACTCTAATTGTACTGTGATATTTCCTATAGGAAGACTGGAGGAAAAGTGTTCAACAGATGTCCTGATTTTTATTCCAATATTTCTATATGATGAATCGCCAGTGTTTCAGTTTTCATTTCCTTCTGTTGATACAACTCATATATTTAGACATATTGGCACCATTCCTACATGTGTAAAGTGTAGAAACAGAGCAGTTCACTCGAGGCGGATTTGCGATGACGGACCTGGATTCCTGTTTGTTGTCTCTGTCAACTGTTTTAATAGCAGCTGAGAGATTTGACCAAAAACTGAAGACATGGGAAGACAGCATCTCCATCAGGATCCATGTTTCTGTACTTAGGAGATCCATACCCCCAGACAGAAACTTTTTTCACCCTCTCCTCCAGAACGTAAACCTAAAAATGAACGGCGCAGACCACTGGAAAACAAACAATGAGCAGGGGCTTATTTTCACAGCCCCTCTACCATGTCAAACTCTGCCATTAAAGGCCCCTTTTAACTATCAGTAGCTGATGTAGGTTCAATCTCTATTTCCTAAATGAGGGGTTGCCTGAGATGGGGGTCTTAAAACCCGAGGTTGAGTCTCACCTGGTTTCCTTTGTTCTCCCGCCAGCTTTATGGCTACATGGAAAGCGAGCCGCTCACCCTGCAGCTGTTCATAGGGACCGCAGACGACCGCCTCCTGCGACCACATGCCTTCTACCAGGTCCACCGCATCACCGGCAAAACCGTCTCCACCGCCAGCCATGAAGTCATGCAATCCAACACCAAAATCCTGGAGATCCCTCTGCTGCCTGAAAACAACATGAGAGCCATGTGAGTGCTTTTTAGACCTCCATAAGTTGACTATCCATCTTTCCACCTTTCTCTTTCCACATGTTTCTCCAGTACTTTAAACACACACATGCAGAAACACACACCACCCTCTCTCTTTCTACACCTTCAGCTTTGCCTTTGCTCCACAAACAGAATGCCTGATGATAGCTACTCTACAGCACACACTTCAAAACCTTCATACTTCTGAATTGTACTCTCAACCCCAAGAGGTGCTTGATTTCTAAGTACTCTGTAGCAACACACCCAGTTCATGGGTGACTTAATTCTGTGTAGTGTGTGTAGGGACTCTCAAGGTTCGAGGCTTGCGGTTGTAGCATAGAAATTTTTCCTTGTGTTGTGACATGACGAGAGTCCCACAACCCACCAGTATGATGTGGTCCCATTACATTAGGCTCAGCCAATATATGGCAGTAAGATGGATGTATTAGAGCTTCCCTCCTGAACTAACACGTCTGGTGAAAAGAATACTGCATCCCAAAAGGAAGACCCTGAATTTGGGGGGCTATTACTCACAGCCCAGTAGCCTGAAGTACCTTCAACCAAGAAAAACTTTGGACTCAGGCAGAACAGAACGTTCAGTTGTGGTATTTAGCAGTTCGAGTCAATTTATAAATCTAACAGCAGATATTTTGAGTTGCCATAGAAGAAAAACAACAGGTGTTAGTGACATGATTAACGAAGGCAATGATCAGCCAGCATGTACAGTTGCAGGTTGTTGAGAATTCATCTACGTTATTAACCACAGTGTTTGTTGTTTTTTAACCTCCTTTTGAAAAACCGACATCATCAACTCATAACAAGACAATAGTGGCAGCACTGTAGCATCATTACCAAATAGTAACTCAAACTGTATCTTATTTTGACACAGTAAGCTCTCCTGGAGGAAATAGTTTTTGTGTTTAGCTCATGTCTGCTTCAGCTAACTAATAGCAACACTGTTAGCCAGAAAAAAATGACAATGCTAGCATGACATTAAACAAACTGTGGGTTTGCATTTTGAAACCAGGAGTTTCTGCATTTGAACTTTGCCATGTTGTTTGTTAGCCAGAAGTGACCATATTTGGACATCAGACCTGTGAATCAAACTAACCATGCCATAAATATACCTCTTTTTGAAGCCTAATATCTTCTTAAAGGGTAAATGCAGTACATTTATATAGCGCTTTTTTGACCTTAGCTAGGTCCATCATCTTACGATTGGTAGATGACCTGCTCAACCTCCTGAGCTACAGCCGTCCAAAATTCTTAATAATGAAATGATGTTCAAATGGACCACCAGGATGTTAAGAGTTTTTCTTCATTGAAAAGCTATTATTGAAGCCACCGTTGCACTTTTTTACTCTTGCACGTGGCTTCATTTTTCTACAGTCTTTGTAGCCAACCCTGCAGCACTTTAAAACTTTACTACTTTGCCATCCCCTGTTCAAATATGCTACTATATTTGCAATGCTTATCATTAGCGTTACTACCCAGTCAGCTAGCTAACAAGCTGACTTTAATTCCCATGCTCAGATCAGAAACTAACAAACATATATGTTGTGCCACTATATTCACAGACAATTAAATAATGAAACAAAACCATATGACCTGACTGTCAGCCTAAGGACTCTCCTCGACATACTCTTGGTTTCCCTTTAGTAACATTAGCATCAGTTTGCTAGGCTGAAGCATCTGCCTTGGCCTCTCTCCTCCTCCCTCCAGACCTGCAGTAATCTAAGGGGCTGTGCTCTGCAGTGTGTCCAGGCAGTAGCTCCTGTCCCTGGGCTCCGTTCAGACTCGGCAGCAGTGAATTTATTGGACCGGGGCCCAGAACTCTGTGTTACGGATAAAACCCCTGTATCTGAGCACAGGTTACATAAGGCCATTACTTCTTCTGCACCGCATGTTTATTCTTCACCAATTCAATGTTAAGATACTTAATTTTTTTTAGTTGGTAGGACATGTCTTTTTTTTTTTATAAGTGAATTTAATGTTGAAGGTTATGAAAATATTTATGGGACATAAGAGCTTCCTGACTTTGGTTGGGCATGGATGATTTTAACATTGCCTTACAATATCATATCCAACAATACTGCTATATCCATTAAATTTGAACATATTTAGGATCACCGTTCACCCGTTTGCCTTAATGTGTCCCTTGGGTTGTGATATTATTAAAAAAATCAATATTCAAGAGGAAGTTTTCTTTTCCTCTTTGTCGTCAGCGCTCACACGAAAAGCAGAGGAGTGAAAGTTCCCTTTTTCTCCCCCGACGAGCGAAACGGTCAAAGATGAAGAAAAAGCCTTTAACCGCCTCTTTCCACTGAGCTGACTAAACAGTCGCCTTGATAATGCAGCATCCATCTCTGTGCTCGAGTGCCTGCAGTCTTCTGCTCGCTGTGTGGGATGCAGACAGTTGAGATCTGCAGTCAAACTTTCAGACATCTTCAATCTGTCTTTCCTTTCTTATCTAGGAAAAAAAAAAACATCTCATGCACATAAGGTAACTCTGCAAATTCCAACTGTTAGCTTTAACTATAACCTCATCAGCAAGCTGTTAGATGTGCAGTGTTGTTTATTGACTCGCATTAAAAAGTGACTTCAAACTATTCCCTTATGCCCATCATGTTGTGTTTGTTTAAAAGTAAGAGCATGACAAAGCAGTGGATCATCTAAGGCTGATAAATAAGCCAGCATGACTGTATATATTATTTTTTTTGTTTATTTAAATTGTGCAAACCGAAGTAGAGGGAAAAAATGGATCGGTATAAAAGTTGACATTTACCGTGTTCCAGGAATCGTGGCCAATAAGGCTACCATGTAAAATAACTGAAATGCCAAACCATATCCCGTTTGTATTCCCTCATTTTTTACCAGCCACACAAGTTTTATTTAAATTCATGGAGGCCATGCCTGCAAATGAATGCCTTTTTTCCACCAAGAAAAGGGGAAAAAAAAAATTTACCCCTTTACCTCCCAAATTGTGAAATGAAATAAATAAAGACAGACAGCTTGTAAAGGGGTCTGTTGCTGCATGTGGCAATGATTAACAGAGGTTTACAAAATGAATGAAGTGAATAGTGTTAAAAAAAAAAAAAATGGACAGAGGAGGTGTGATGCACTCCGACAGCAGAGTGACTGTGATGGTGGGACCTTCTGTGATACTAGTAAGCCATGGTGTGCTCCAGAGAACTGTTAATTCTTGGACCGCTGAGAGCCTTTAAAACTGTGATGTAAAGTCATTAATGTCCAACTTTGTCTTTGATGACATGCTGGATTAATAATGATGCGGTCACGCTCCAGTGAACCTCCAGTGCATGATCTGTAACACCAGTGGGGACTTTGCTGCTGGTCCTCGTGCACAGCAGCTCTGCTCAGTGTCTCACTTTCAAACAGCCACGAGGAAGAAATGAAATACGCTCCCGTTTCAGGCCTTGTTCATAATATCTGTAGAAAATATCTCATAGAAGATATCTTGTGTGATATTGTGAAATCAAAGAGAGTCCATCTGATGCATGTCAAAAAAGTGCAATACCACTGTTGGCCACTTGATGTTAGCTCCAAAAACTCTGGATCCAATTGGCTTCCATTCAAACACCATTAATTTCAATCAGTCAATACATTTTATTGGCATCATTACCTAAAGTCATCTCTTCTTATGAGTGATCTGATGGTCCATCTGGAAAAAAAAAGACCATTTAGTAGATGTTAGGCTTCAGAAAGACGAGGATTTAGGTGTGACTGGTCTCCGATGAGACTAGACCTGAACTCCAGTCTCATACACCTTGACCAGTGTCCTCTTGTTCAAGGGTGAGACCCGCCTCCTCACTCCTCATTTAATACCCAAATATGGTCACAATGTCTCCTGGATTCAAAATGTGAGTCTGCAACCAAACATGTGACGTCCATTTACCTTTGTCCATGACCTGAGAGATCTATTGTTGATTCGTGCCCTCCTGTGTGTGTTTCAGAATCGACTGTGCAGGAATCCTCAAGCTCCGTAATTCAGACATCGAGCTTCGTAAAGGAGAAACAGACATCGGGCGTAAAAACACACGTGTGAGGTTGGTGTTTCGTGTGCACATCAACCAACCCAACGGCAGGACGGTGTCTCTACAGGCTTCTTCCAACCCTATTGAATGCTGTGAGTCTAACACACACACAACACAAAATAAACACAAAACCTGGCACACCGTTTCACTTGGCTTTCCACTTGAGCGAAAGGTGGCATCTATTGTTGTAATCCAATAAACCGAGCTACTATTTTATTACCTGTTGGAGCAAATTCAGGGCCCTCTGCACCCAATAAGCTTTATATGATCAAAGGAATTTGCCAAGGCAATAGAGGCATTGTACATGATGCCAAAACACACGTGTTATCTATCTCAAATTCACATTTTATGACTGAATGCACAAGTTATTGTGGTATGACTCCCCCATTAGCGCAGGTCCCACACAGGTCACTCGCCAGCCCCAGTTTTGGCACGGTTGAACGAGCGCATTGAAAGAAACCTCTGTTTCTTTTGTCATTCATTTGTGTATATAGGTGTGATGTTATTTGCACCCAAGGAAGCCAATTAAAGTTAGATGGTGAGATGGAGCTGGCGTTGTGGTTTATGGTCCGAAATAAACTGTAGTTTATTAGTGGATGTTGGTTCATCTGTTATGGTTCATCATTACAGAAGATTAAGTGAGAGTTAGGAGTTCTTTAGTATGTTGAAAGCTCCTGTTGGATACCTTTTTATACATGCAATCAATGGATAAAATTCACTGTATGAATCCGGTCAGCTAGAGGTCAAAGGTGACAAGCTGGATTATTTCATAGAAAGCGGAGACAGGTGGTTGGCCGCTGGCTGCCTGGTGGAAAATACTGAACAAGGATCCGACTATGAAAATATTGTTTTGATCAGTTGTGTGCTTTTTTTTTTTTTTTATTCCATTTAAAGAGCGGCTGTTGGCTGAAAACCTCTTAGCTAGGGGTCATGAAATCATCATAATAAAGTTGATAAGCCTGTTTCCCTAACCAAGAACTGCTGTTGTACTGGCTGGGTGTTTATATGTCGACCTGCACACCGTACTGAAAACGTGTGTGTCTCCTCCAACAGCCCAGCGTTCAGCTCAAGAGCTTCCACTGGTGGAGAAGCAGAGCGTGGACAGCTACCCGGCCACCGGCGGCAAAATGATGCTCCTCAGCGGCCTCAACTTCCTCCCCGAGTCCAAGGTGGTGTTCGTGGAGAAGGCCCAGGGTGAGCTGCAGTCACACCATGTTTACTGCCTTTCACTTTCCCTCCCCTTAATATCTCTCTCAAGCGTCTCTCTCCTGCTCCTCCTCAGTGGCCTTTTCTCAGTCTCTGCTCCGTCAAAATAGAGCAGGACTTGCCAGCGAGCCACATGTGGTGTGCATTAAGCCACTATATTTTTAACCAAAGCGTATTTACATTTGCTGAAGTTTCCATTGCCTGTTCACTGGTGCTCGCCACAAGTTAAGGAATGAATCACAACCAGGGCATGTGCAACGTCTCTTTCTCTCACTTTCCCTCTCTCTCCCTCGCTGGCCCTCCTTCCCTGACTCCCCTACTTTTTGACAGTTAACCCTCTCGCTCTCTCTCCTGCGTCTCTGCCACCAGCCGCTCTCCGTCCTGGCTGCCTGTCACTGGCACAGCTAAGATGCTGTTCCTCTTATGGATTTATTTTGTCCCGATTTTTTTGGCCATGTGTTTCCTCTCTGTGTGGGTGGCGCCAACGGTAAAAACGCTGATCAAGTTTGCAGATTGAATGACGGCGGTGATCATTTCCTTGATTGCACCCACTAAATCAAAGTAAAGGTCAAGCTCAGTGTTACCTCCAGACGCTGCTGCTGCTGCTGGGGATGATGATGATGAGCAACAAGTAAAGAAAAGTCGAGGGAGGAAGATAAATGATGCTTCGTAAACACATAAACTAAAGTTTTCCAGCAGCCTGGGCACCAACAGAGTACTGTGCAACAAAACAACAAATATTAAAATACAGTCATTTTCCAAAATTGCAATACAGTTTGTAGTTTTTAAGAAATCTTGTGTTCATAGTAATTTGTTCATGTAAATATTGGAAACTGAGAACTTCAGTGATTATCAGTCAATTAACAAATAACTTTGTGTCGAATTACACAACCAATTCTTCATTTTACAGTTAGTTTTTATTAATTAAGTCAATTTTTAGAAATGTATTTACAGTATTAAACCTGAAAATAACTTCATCTTTTTAAAAAAAATCCCAGATAATAGTTTTTATAAATGAAAAAAAACTACATTTTTGTTTATTAATTGATTTTTTTTTATTATTATTAATGCTGCTTTTTCCAAGTTCATTTGTGTCAGACATGTAAATGTATTGTCTATTTTTGTAATTTTATTAATAATTCTGTATATGATAAAAAACATACAGAAAATCTCTGTAAAAATAAAAAGTCATCCATCTATCCACTAAGTGATTTATCATGGATTCAAAAGTTCCAGGTGTTAGTTGTAGCCACAAAGAAGTTTTTAATCAGGGTGGTAAAAATTTAAAGAAAGCATATTTTTATTAAAATGAAAGTAGAACCTTCATCAGGTTACAAAACAAAAAAATATTGAAAATGATAAAATCTGATCTTTATATAATAAAACTCTTTACTGTGTATTGTTGAAAAAAATCAGAAAAAAATCCTTATTAATGAATCCATCTTATCTTTATTGTAAACAATGATAGCAACTTTTATACTTATCAAAATTAAACCAATATTCAATTCTTGATGTTTACTTCAGGGTGTGTTAAAGTGTTTCACAGTAGAAGAAGAAACACATTTTAATTTAGTTTCCATCTGGTCCTCTGAGGACCATCAGGTAAACAACAACAACAACAACAACAATCATCCATCACTGCCTGAAAAAATAAAAACAGTCTTAACATTAAAAGATATTTTTTCATGCTCTTCAGCACCTCGGGGGTTAAAGAAGAAGCAGTGCTGGTGTGAGGGGAGGTGGATGAACTTGGTAATATGGGGGTCTCCCTCCTCCTGGTTTTACTTAGTCATGGAGGGGGATCCCCTGGAGAGGAAAGCCCATACATACACAACACCTTTGCCTCTGCACTCCCTGCTATCTGAGACCACTGACCCCTTCTAGGATGTATTTCCACTCTTCCGCCCACTCCCCCTACGTTGGTTTTCTGTTTCCTCCTTTTTTTTTTTCCTCTATTTTCACTCCCTCATCCTCCGTTTTTCTTACCTCTATCCTCAATACCCGCTAAAGACATTAGCCGCTGTGGAGTCCTGCACTAGCGGGATCCCCACACTCGTGCCTGCCATTGACATTTCAGTGGTTTGTTTTCCGTCTCTGTGGTGTCGAGAGGGAGAGAGAGGGAGATCGACAGAGAGGTTGTCTGTCTGCTACTTAGTCTGCTTTTATGTAAACTTTAATGACCCACCACTTCCAGGGTCTCCTAAGTCAAAAAGCCCATTACAGACGGACCTACACACTCGCAACACACATGCACGCACGGGAACGCACACATCACTCACTAATGGCAACTGTGTATGAGCAAGTACGAGTGTGGAAAAGTACTTATGTCCCAAATATACTGCAAAATATTGTCTTTTGGCATTTTAATCTGAGAATCCTGCTGCTTCATGAAGGTTCAGGATTTCTCTGATTGTTGATTTAGAAAGAACCAAAACTGGGATGAAGGGGGGAAAAAAAAAGACGCCAATAAAATGATAATTATATTACAGATTTATTCTATAACTTTGGTTTTATTTTCCTCTGGAAAAGTTCATGACTAAATGCACCCATGAAATACAGAGCATTGTACCGCAATAATTACTACTCGCAGACATGTGCTTACACACACACACAGTGGGACACACACGTACAGCCGAGCTCTTTGTACAGCACAACACCAATCACTGCTCCTGCCACAGTGGTGACAGCCATTACTGTAGCTGCCATCGAAGGTCAGCACAGCTGCTCACTTTCCAAAATTGACTCCAATAAACACCTTCCAGAAAATTCCACAAATCCTAAAGAGCAGCAGACGGGTTTTTGAGAGTCACAGTCCAACTTGTGTGAATAATTATATACAGTTCAAATGGTCCAAGTTGGGTCGGGGGAAGATCACACACAGCACCAGCTCCTATTAGCACAAATGAGACAGATATAAATGACACAAATACACATGACTTTGTCTGCAACTGTTTCCATTTGCGGTGAGTTTTTTGGGGGTTTTTTGCAGGACGTTGTTGCTTTTAACACAGTCGTACATACAGTCGAGTCCTGTTTTGAAATCGCTTGCTTGAAAACAACAGATATCAATTAATTACTGAACTTGTAGCTAACGGAGGCCATCAACTTTAGAGATTAACAGTTCCTGGTTAAGTGAACACAACACTATCAGACATCATTGACTGGGACTTCTGGAAAATTATTACTCAAAAAAGAAAATACAGCAATAAAATAATGATAATTCAATAATAATAATAATGCAAGGGTACAATATAAAACTAAAATACAGCACATACCTCCACGAAAGCATAATTTGTGTACATGTGCAGTTTTTGATCTACTGTGCCGCCAAATGAAATCTGATTGTATCCCATTATCATCCTGCATGTGTGTAAACTTCCAGCAAAATCCATTAAAATGTGACAAGGTTATGAATTTTTAAACCATTCACCCATTATAAGAGAGAGGGATTTTTATTTTCAGGCAGGAGCCCATCCTCTGAACTGGCCTAAAATCTAATCCTGGCCTTGGGTCCTTGGGTCTAATCCTGTGGTCCTTGGGTAATATCCTATCACTCAAAAACACAAAATCAACTAGATTCATTCCTAAGTTTTTTGTAATATTGCCAACAGTCAGACAGACAAACCAAAACATGAAATAGCAAATATGGAACAAGGCTGCATTGAAAAGCAGGTGATTATTTTTATAAATTGCTGTTATTGTGGTAAAAGTAAGCTCCAATTCATCGGTGTGCAGAATATTTGCATATCTAGTACGATTGTACAGAGGTGTGTGCAAATAAAGCACAGATGGACATGCATCCTCCTAACCTGTTGTAATGTTAAATCAGACTTTCACTGGGTTCGTCCATATTAATCTTCCTCTCCTCATGTCTGTGTTGTTTTGATTGTGTGTCCCCCCCCGAGACACCCCAGTATCAAATGAGCAGAGCTCATAGCCGTTGTCACTGCAGGAAACCTTAATGCGCCTTGAAAAATAATTACTTCTACTTTTTAAATGCCACGTCCATCCCCACTGCTCCACTTCCATCACCCACAGGATAACTGATGCAAACCCTGTGCATCCACTGCATGTTCACGTGTGTGTGTGTGTGTGTGTTTGTTGTTGTGTGTGCCCGCTGTAGCTGCTAGCCT
This sequence comes from Pseudochromis fuscus, assembly GCA_900323345.1. Lineage (NCBI taxonomy): Eukaryota > Metazoa > Chordata > Actinopteri > Pseudochromidae > Pseudochromis > Pseudochromis fuscus. The sequence continues at coordinate 20,560 of OOFC01049634.1, forward strand.
GCGGGCCTGTTTGCGTTGTTCAGTAGGAAGTGTTTTCAGTGAGTCATCCACAAAAGATTCCCTGTAGAGGGACCAAACGGAAAAGACTAAACCCTCAGATTGGAGACAGAAACAAGGGGAAGGGGAGAGGTAGAAAAAAAAAAGGCAGGACTTCCTTAGAAATCCTGCTGGTGACCTTAAAATGATCACACATCCCGACCTAATGTTTACTCTCATTCACTGAATGAAGCAGAGGATCAGTTTCTCCTTCCCCAAACAAAAGGTTGTATTTATTCATTTTTGTGGAGACACTTTTATTCTGTATTTGGACTCATCAATATCAGCTCAGTGCAGCCGGGAGAGTTAATCAGACTGCAGCTCGATAATGATAGACTCAAAAAAACCCACATTTTGCTGCAATGTAAGCATTCTTTTCAACAGCAATTATTATAGACAAGTATTTTTAATAGGCCTTGACGTGTTTTTTTTTTTTTCTCTTCGCTGCAGAGTTTGCGGAGCCGCAATGTGGCGTTCAAGAAACTTTCCGTCGTCTTTTGCATTGTTGTGCTTGGTTCAATTTTTCTGTTATTTTTATTATGTGTAGCTTATGTGTTTTGTGTCAGTGTTTTTGGTTTGCCCAAACCGCTCTTTTGGCACCGGGGTAGGAAGACATACCTGGCGCACCTATTGCAGTGTGTGTTCTGGCTTGCCCTGCTTTCCATGGATGGAATGAGTGCTAGAGGCAGGGAAAATAGAGGGAGAGAGACAGACAGACAAACAGAGAGAGTGGGGGAGAGAGAGCGAGCTGGGGAAAGCCTACACTCTGACTCAGAAGGGAGGTAAGGGAATTCCCTGGTGAGCTGGATAGTTTTTACATCTGGTCGGATTGGAGCGTTGCCTGGAGCTCAGCAGCACCACACAGCCTGGTCTGCAGCAGGGAGAAGTCTGGTCCTCACCACCTCTGCTTCAGGCAGGACAGAAAATCCCCAGCTAGGGTATAATGTGTAACATTAGGACAGCGAAGTCCACTACAATACCCCTCGGCGAGCATCCGTCTCGTGCGAACACTCCTCAGCAACAGGCTGAAGCGTTTGAGTTTTCCTTTATAGTTTGAGAAAGCCGGGTCTCACCGTCTATGATCTGAGCTGTTAACAGTTCAAGACTGTTTATACTTCGCTGAACGCTTCTACCTTGGGCAAGTCTAAACACCAGACAAACTGGTCGATGTATTGTACTTCTAGCGGTATGTCTAGACTGTCCCTTGGCTTTAGGCGAGGATAAACCTCTTAATCTTGGGCTCACACTTTTGGCATATCGGCAGAATAAGGTCATCCTCCACCCCTGCTTCAGGCTAGAGATTTGTAGATATGATGAACTAATTAGGATTGTATACGGTCCTTTTTCAGAATTAGTCATCATTTATCTCTCCTCTAGGAGCTTAAGGTCTTACCCTCCTTTGCAATCCCCCATAGAAAGAAGCTACTGCACATCGAAGACTCTTTTTAAAAACTGGATGGGTCAAGGGGTCAGATAGAGATAAAATAGCAGGTGTGCAAAACTATAGATGTTAATTGTGCAAAACAAATTTACTGCAATTCTCTGGCACCTTTGTACCTTAGTTTAGGTCTACCAAGGGTTTTACTAATGTTGTTGCCTCATGATTTACCCATTCACACACACACCAATGGAAACAGGAGTAACTTAAGGTACAACGTCTTGCTCAAGGACACTTCGAGATGCAGACAGCCAGAGAAGGGGATCGAACCATCAACCTTACAATTTGTGGGTGACCCCCCTCTTCTACCTTAGCTACAGCCGCCCCAAACTAACAAACAAACAAAAGCACAGCTACACATATGGCACATACATGAAAGGAATCAGTCATAACAGGAAGGTGTGTACATTGTCCTGTGGCCTCCACCTTTTCTTCAGACGTGTCTGAACATGTTATAGCCCAGATAAGCCTCTCGAATCAGCGAGACGTTTCCTTCTGGGGTAGGTCTGAAAGAATGTTCCCTCCATATGATAAGAATTACAATACCTTGATGAAATACGGCTAAACACACAGCTCCTTGTCTCCCGTTTGGATGCAAGCTGCAAAATGTGCCTCTTTACCACTACATGCATACACAAAGTCGTGAAATACAAAATGCAACTTGCTTCGATGGGGTTCCTTGTGAATGCTATGCACCCTGCAAATATTATCCAAATGTACAAGTCTGGATGATCCTCCAGCCGTCATTGTGCAGACACCATGCCACACAGCTGGACTCTCGATAAAAGCATAAAATTTCAATTTACTGACCCCGACCTCGTCAGCCTGCACCCTCCAGGTCAAATCAGCTCACGCTTTCCCTGTTATACACCAAGAATAACTCACTTCCTGCCTATAAACCCATCATAAATCCACTGTCAAGTGATAATTTACACGGAGGGCTCTCGATCCGAAGCAGACCCACATTTCTCCAGTTTCACCAGTCGTCAGATTGGCAGCAGCCAGGTGCTGTCGAAGGGGAAGCAGCTGTACCTCTAAGATCAGTCAGAGGGGGAATCCCTTTGTCTTTTCAGCTTTTAGATCCTCATTGGACAACAAGGTGATGGATGAAACTATGCGTAAAATACTGAAGCATTCATTCATTCATTCAGCAGCAGCAGAGAGGTAATAAAATGGAAAATTAACTTGACATATGTAAACAGGAAAGAGAGAAAAATACTCCTTTAAAATCATCTCTGGAAAAGAGGCATTGCTGCAAAAACACGCCTGGGTTGTTTCACAAGACAACCTCCACAATTAAGCTTGTGAATCATATTTTCCATTCTGAAAAATCCTAAAGTGAACTCTGCTCGATCAGTGGAAGCTGTTGTGTGCTGCACAACACTTATTAGAAGGAAAGAAATCACCTCTGGCTGTCACTATAAAAAAAAATGAAAGAGGAAAAACCAGTAAGTTCATTGTGAGGTCAATTATTTTAGTAGTCAGCTGAATGTTGCATTGTAATTACAAAGCAGTAGATATACAAACTAAGAGATTGCTTAAAATTTCCTTATCGACTAATTTCTCTTATTAACCAAACTTCTGTGAATGAAAATGTGACAAATGAGAGGATTTGTTGGTATGAGATTTTCTACAACAGCAACACTGTTGCCGGGTTGTCACCACCACCACACAACATCATGCGTTGTCAAGAAATGAAGAAGCGATGACTCGGAGAAGCCTCGCCCTCCGTGTGGTCTAATTGCCTGATGAATGAGTTGTGTTATCCTGGTTGTCTGGTGTTTGTGGCTCTCATTTGCACAAGTGAGTCACGTAGAGAAACAGACAGATCGTTGGTTCACCTTTGTGCACAAAGCCTAAAAATAAGTGAGCGTTTCTATTTGTCCGTGTGCTTGCATGTGTCCATTCATTTGTGGGCTTTAATTGTGATGAGATTAAATCAGGACTTCTCCAGACACAGCTCCTATGTGCCACCTATTGTTTTGCACTTCCCTCACTTATAATTCAAGTTGAAGGCCAGAACAAAAGGTAAAGGATACTGCGGTTGCATGTGTGTGTGCGTGCATCTATGTGTGTGTGTGTGGGTGGAGGTTGCGTGAAGGAGGAGGTGTTGTCGGGAACAGAAGCGTTTTGCAGATGTTGCAGGGACGGAGGAGAGAGTGGAAAGTCCTGCGGTTATCAGTCGTACGCCGCTCTCTCCGCTCTGCGAAAAGGTATGCCACAGGTGGCCCCGTCTCGCTTCAATCTCAGCTTTAGATTTGCAAAAGGAGTCAAGAAGTGAAAGTGGTTTTGAGGTAAGATCAAGAGGATTGTAGAGAGAGAAAAGTTTGAAAAACATGTTTACTAGTGGAGGCTGGGGTTGACGTCGTAGTCTAAGGTTTCCCTCTTGGAGTGTCTCCCAGAGCGGAGGCGGGTGAGATTCCCTCTTGGTTCCCCTAGACGTAACATGAGGAACGCTCATCTCTGTCTGTCTCTGTCTCCCTCCCCTTTTTCTCTGACCTTCCCTGTGTCTCTGCTGCCTCTAATTGTCCTTCCATACTCTTTACAACTTCACAGCATCGCTTCATTCTTTGGTGCATCTCAATCACCTGCCACATGTGCCCCCGTGGCAGCTCCATAGGCACATCCCTGCTACTATTCCCCAGTCGTCCACTCCGTCTCCATCACAGCGAGGCACATTTCTCCATATGCAACTCTTATTTCCCAGAGTTCAAATAGAAAAGCCCTTATCTGATCTCTCCACCGTCTGTTTTTCGCTTCCCCCTCCTGTTTTAATATGGCCATTTTGGAAAGATATATCTACTGATGTTCACTCCCTGAATAATAAAGCTGACCACCCGCCCCCACTACCACATCTCACCAATAATAAGCCAACCGTGACTGGATTCCTTTATTCTTTCGCTCACCGCATGATGTGAAAAACATAATGCTTTGGGGAAAAAACACAAGGGTTTTACATCTTGCAGAGCTGCTGGATTTCTGCTATCGGTTATTTGGAAACTGACTCTGATTATCTTATCTGATGGCTTCCCGTCTCTAAAGCAAAGCAGCAGCAGCAGCAGCTTTGTTGCTGTGTTGCACAGTGTGAGCAGCTCCTTACACTCACTGGCATATAGTAGCACAGTGCCACAGCACCCATGCTATTGCCTCACATGGTGTGCCACTGACACAAAGGCTGTTCTGTGTCACTCCTATTCCTGACAGCCATAATGACTCATCGGTTCTGAAAAAAAAAAAAAAAAAAGGCACTGTGGTTGGTGCTGATTGCCCGAGCAGAGCCCAGAGCGTCTGTTCACAAAGGTGTGGCATGAAATCACAGAGAAAACGCAAAGTATGCAAAGTGAGCTTCTGCAGGCTCCTCACAGCTGCAGGAGCTCACAGGCCTTTTACTGCATGGCTGCAAAGGAAACCTCCTCACCACAACAAGATGGAGATGAAAAGAAAAAAAAGAGGATGAATCAAAGCTTTTCTGTGTAAATTGCAGAGTTTTGAATAGAAACATGGGAGGGGGACAGCAAGATGAGAGAAAAACTGAAAAAATAATCTAATCAGGGATTTAATTGGGGGACAGAAACAGTGCAGAACGTAGGAGAGGAAGCAGTTCCTGTTGAAACCTAAAAATCCTCCATGTTTACACCTGTGCTGGTTTGTCTGTTAGCAACAGTTTGGAAAAACTTCTGAGCATCTTAATGAATTCTAGAGAGCGATGAGGAACAAGTACCGTATTTTCCCGACTATTGAGCGCACCT